>CAJVPQ010000868.1:0-22434 GCA_910591825.1 Funneliformis caledonium
AAGTTTATTTAATAAAATGATCAACATTGTATATAACTAAATTTGGTATTAAAATTGACGGACATTTCACATGACTGATATGCTAAGTAGCTGATGTTTATGAAGATCATTTCTATATAAAGTTAGTTAAACATAACGAAAAATTTTTTCTTGAAAAAGTAATCTATCGTCCCATCAAATGGTTGATTGTATCACGCACCTATCAACATATTAAATGTATTATTAATTAATATAAATATATATATATATATATTTTTATTACTAATACAATATTACAATAATTAATACATCATATATATATATATACAAATTGAAAATTAAAGGGAAAAAAAAAAAAAGTTTGTTTTTATAGTAAATAAAAAAAATATTTGTACAAATTACTAAGCTAAAAATATAAAAATTACAAATAGATTATATAAAAAATTTACATATATAATTGCTTTAACTTATAAACAATAATTTATATAATAATTTATGTTCATTGTTCTTTTTCTATCACGACTTGATTAAAATAACCCTCAACTTTATTAACTTTCATCGTTTTGTCATCAAAACTTGATTGCTTAAATATTTCATCATCATTCGCTTTGACGTTATAACTTGTTTCTGACTTAAATGGTTTTGGTGTGGATGGTGGAGATATCTGTCCTTTTGCAGTCCATCCACCATCTGTTTCTTCATCTACTGTAATACGATTAGGATCAATACCTACCAAATAAATACAATAAAAATTAGCGTATGAATACAAAGGTTTCAAACATTCGAATTTTAAGTTTACCTAGATAACAAAAATCACATATTTTTATAACATTTGTCATAATACTAAATCGTCTATTCTCGATTGTCTGTGATGATAATTCATCCAAAAATTTTTGAGGTAGTGATGAAAAATCAATTGATTTCTTTGTGAGACACTCGTTACAAACTAGAATGGATACCATGATAAAGAAAGTGAGCTGACAAGTTCAAGAAATAAAAAAAACCAGACATGTATTATATATCATTCAAGTATAACTTACCGATTTTCTTGCATTTCAAACATTCATTCTAATCGAAAGTATTTAAAACATTAAATGTCAATAATTTAAATTATAATCGTTTGAATTATTTCAAAAATATAGATTAGTATATATGTATTCTTATAACTTACTCTCCATCTGAATACAGTGAAATCAACTCTGCAATAGTCACAGCGTTTAGCTTCGATAGCATCACGTAGAGATTTGTTGATCTGATAAAAGGATAAATTATTTGTATAAAATTAATCTAATAAATAAATTCTGATATGGTAGTAACTCACCGAAAATAATGCTACGCTTGCTCGATTGTTTTCTAATATATTAAACATATTATCTTTATCCTTAATATCATCATCTTTTTGTGGAGATTCAACAAGTGAAATTGTGCTCTTATTATTGACAAGGTTCCATACATGAATTCCGGGTGCTATATCCTCATCTCTTAAAGCATCAGGAAACATTGTAAAAAAACAAGGGTCACATGCACGTGCCGACTGATCTTCTCGTTCACTTGAACCAGGAATAACAAATTTCTATATTAAAATTTAGCAAGATTAGACAAATTTCTAAAAATTATAGAACTATGTAGAATAAGAAATATACCCTTGTAGAACAAGCATGGCAAACAACTTTTCCACACACTCGACAGTGATGTTTTCTTCGAAATATCGTATAAAATTCTTCCGAGCAATTCATACAACGATCAGCTTCTGAATCTGGAATCCATACAGGCGCATGATAATTCTCCACAATTCTCTTTTTGTACGTATCCTTTCTTTCCAATCCCACATTATTATCTTAATGATAATAAAAAGAATTAATAATAATACATAGATTAAAGTAATGGTTATCAAATTACATACCAATTTTGAGTGTTCTTTTAGCGCTTAAATATTCTTCTTTGGCATCACGAATCGCGTTGATCCACGATTCTTTATCTTTCTGAGTATCTAAAAACACATACATAATTCAATCAGTTAAATAACAGATTATATTAGATAACATGCCGAATAAAGATATCTAACCTGCATAAAGTGTGAAGCTTTTTTGAGGGCTCATTATCAGAAATCCATTAACATCTTGTTAATGATAAATAAAAAACAAAATCGGTAAATTAAATATAATTTAAGTAGATAAATATAAAGTTAGGTTGATAATTTATTTACTTTGAGTATCAACAACTAAAACTGTTACATCCTCGAGATCGAACTTTCGATGAAACGTATAAGTATCATCCATTAAACTAGGAGTTGCATAGATCAAAATATCTGAAAATAAGAAAAATTCGCGTTGCTGATGATTTCGACGACATATCTACGAAAAGAATTTCAATATTAACATCAAATATAAATAATATAAATAATACATCTAACGTATGTTTCGCTACCTTTTTGACGGTTCCTCTCTTAATAAAAGTACGACCAGGAACCAATAATACTTCATCAAATCCTGTCAATGATTTTTGAATATCTAACATAGTAATAAACATTTCATGTTGTCGAATAGTTTCATTGACAAAAGTTGCAACATTTTCAATAACTTGATAAGCTTTCTTTAAGTTAAGATAATCTGGATGAGTTTCCACTGTTTTCTTTAACAGATCCTCTAACAATAATTTGTATCTAGGTATCCGTTGTACTGGCATTATCAAATACGCTTGTAAGGTAAGACCTTTACACTGTCCTGTCTTGATAATATCCTATAGTAATGAATAAATAAAATTTAAAAAATTGTGCAAAAACTGAAAGAACTTAATTGACCGATGCATACCCTTAGAAAAGCGGAAAATGCCGGATTATCTCTTAATTGAACGTCAATTACGGAAAGAGCCGAATTGAAATTTTTAACATAAATCGAATACATCTTAAAGAAAGGTGCCTATATTTTTTGATTTTAAATTATTGAATTAATATTACAGGAAATTAAATATATAATACATAATGAATAAATAATGAATATATAAGCTTTACCATATTCAAGAAAATGTCTCCTAGGCAACCATCTTCAGGATTCCAAAATTTATCCTCAGAATCTTCAATTGGTTTATCATCAATGAGTATAGCAATTCTCTCTTCCAATCTTTTTAATAATTCTATGTTAATATTAATTAGATCAGAGAGATTTGCAAATATTTCATTGATTGACTTTTTGGTCAGTATCGGGTTGGCCGATTTCAGTGATTCGTTCAAAGGGCTTAGGAACAACTGTATTGAATTAATAAAAATAATTGTTTTTGATTAATGAAATTACATCTAAATTGTATAAAGATTAAATATTTTCATACCCTTTGGACAAGCTGTAAACAATCAACATAATGACGCTCGGTAGTCAATATTTCCAAAGCGATATTAAAACGTTTTTGCATTAAATTATTAAGGCTCATTCTCATGGATGCTCTTGAGGCTCTTTGAGCAAGTTGGGCATTAGCAGGTGATGATAATCTACTGGGACGTAAAGTAGCGCGCTGAACAGACGAACTTTCATTTGACGTATTAGAATAAAAGGAAGCGCGAATATTAGTAGTACTTTCCAATTCTTTTAGTTCATCTTGTTCATCATCATCATCATCATCATCGTCGTCGTCGTCATCAACCAAAATTACGGGAGATGTAATTATATCAGATGAACCAGTATCGTTAGATAGAATTGGCATTGAAGCGCGTCTTTGAGAATCAATAATATACTGATTAGAACTATTTGGTGAAGTAAATTCGCTTGAGGAAGAAGGCATAGAATATCGTTGATGAGGTATACCAGTAGAAGATTGAGGAGCATTATTATAAAGTTGTTTATTAAGTTTATGATGATGATCATTTAAGATTGAAGGTGAATTGCTGAACATTGAGATTGTATCAGACATACTATCACGACTGTTCGTAATTATAGAATTGGAAGCAAATGAAGATGATAAAGAATGATATGAATCTGATAATGTATCATATTCGCTATAATATTGATTTGTAGATGAAGAAGAAACATTAGATATAGGTCTACTTGATAATGGTGTGGTTGGTAATTGAGGCGGCAATGGTAAATCATCAATTGAATTTTCGATCCCTGAAGTTTTATATATTTCAGGAGAACTAACCACTTCTTTGTCTTTTTCAGTTTTAATATATATACTATTAGTCATTACTCTTCCATATTGTTGTTGATTACTACCACCTTGAATAATAACTGATAATCTCGATTTTGCAGTTCCCAAATTCTTTTCAAGTATAGCAGTTGGTTGAACATAAACACTTTCAGCCTCTGGAATTGAGGGAGGCTTATTAAATATCCAAGATTGACGCGCGTTGGATAATATTGTTCGTCGAACAAAGGGTGAAGCAGAAGAAGGAGAAACGACATTATTGTTAATAATGTCGTTAATATAGTTTTGTTGTGACTCCTTTAAAACAGCTGTATTAACTGATAATGGAGACTTTGATTTAATAACATTATTGTTCGAGGAACTTTTTCGTCCAAATAATTCTTGTAATTGATTAGAATTGTTCATGATAGTAATGTTTTTTTTTCGTTTATTAATACAAATTAAAAAGAAGCTAATCCCTCATTATATTCGTTAATTCTTTTATTGGTCTTTTAAAAGAAAAAAGGAAAAAAAAAAAAAATTTCGAATGAACTTTAATTGCACTGATATTTAATAAATCAAAATTTCTACCAATGACGCTATATTTATGGATATTAATTGATAAAGCCAAGGGGGCCATTATAAACGATCGCTACCTTGCATGGTATATTGACATCATATCTGGAATTTATGAAACGTAATGTACGGATTTGGTAATAACTAATAATTTAAACCAGAGTAAACATATGATCCAAAATGTTCTGAGATTAAAACCCTTAATATATTTTGTCCCATTCTATTAATGGAAATGCACATGTTTTTATTTATAGTAGGACGTTTGTTACATGGTTTATTTATATTGTTTCATTGGAAACTTGCTCAGAATTTTCTTCTCGTGTTCGCACACGATTCAAGTTTTTGGTAAAATCTTCAATACCAATAAAATCTTGTGCTTTTTCAGCAAATTCTATAGCATTAATATACAAAGAAACGGCTAATTCATTATTTTCTCTTCTTTCATGTATTAACCCAAGATTATTAAGAATAACACCTGCGCATTCATCACAATCTCTGTTCCCATCACCGTTTTTAGCTATAGATAAACCTTTTTGTAGCCAACCCAAAGCTTCATCATATTTTCCCATAGCAAAAAAAATTTCTCCTATGTGACCATTAATTATAGCTTCCCAACATTTCAATTTCAAACTTTCTTTCTCTTGTATCATTTTTAATAAACTTAAATAAAGTGGTAAAGCGTAATCATATTTTCTTTGTTTTGCATATAAGCCTGCAAGTAAATCTGTGATCGATATGAAATCTTTGTTAATTAATGAAGTACTCGCAAATATTGAGGTATTTTCTAATACTTCATCATCTTCATTTAATAATTCAATAACATTTCCTTGTAATAACCCAATTGCCCATACGAGATATTTTTCTGCGGTAATATAATCTTGAATTCTAATATATAAATCTCCCAATTTCTTTGCAATATCAATCACCTCGCTCAAATCTTCTTTACCTTCCCTCGATGGATGTTGTTGTAATAATAATTCCAATATTTGTCTGTATTGCAAGATTGCATCTTCTAAATTTCCCCTCCACACATAATTATCCCCCAAGGATTTTAGAATATCAATAATAATTTGATCGTTTAGATCTAATTTATCTCGTTCAAGTATAATTTGTAATGCTTGTCTTAAATAAATTTCTGCTGTATGTGAATCAGGCGATATTTTTGTGCGTATAAAAGCTCCTCTTAGACAATCTCTCGCTGGACGTGATAATTTTGTAGGTGTTGGATATAGAAAATGTTCAATATAAAAATGATATCCTCTCCATGATAATAATCCAATTATCACGATGGATAGTAAACTTATAAATAAAAATGTTAAAAAACGAACAAATTCTCGTCCTGCATGCTTAAATGCTATTTGAAATGCTGTTTGTTGACGTTTTATTGGTGGATATGATGGTATATGTATAAGTCGTTGTTTCTGTCTAAGAAGTGATTGAAAAAATGTATTATGGTTAATCGTTAGAAATTTATTATTTTGAGTATATCTGAAAAATCGAAAACGGGATGCTGCTATTCCCTTCGTTACTGGTAAAGTGTGCGTTGCTTTAGAACGAAGAGATTTAGTTCGAAGTGAACTAAACTGTAGTTGAAAAGACAAACGTGATACAATTATATTATCATTGATGTGAACTTTAACGCAATTTCTAAATCCATTTTGAACTATTGGAGAGAATATCGACGAAAATCCAAAGCGACATTGTTGTAAAATCATATCTGAGTACAACCAGAAAAAAAATAATTAAAAAAAAAAATAATTAATAAATCCGAGATTTAGAGATTTAGGTGTCCAATCATCATGCTGACGATCCATCAACGCAATTTCTTATCAACAAAATGAGTGCCAAAGAAGAGAGAAAAGAATTTGTTAAGAAGAGTATGGATACGAAAACTAGTATAAAAAAAATGGATAACATGATAAGAATGGTTTGTAATGTTTATAATTCAAGGAAGGAAATGCCTTTACTATTAATATGATTATAATGAGCACTTTTCTTTTTCTTTCTTTTTTGTCATTGTAGGTGAATGAGATAAGTGCTATTTTTAACACTATTTGTGATCATTTAAGCGAAACTTGGAAACCACATGAACAAGGAGGTAAATGAAAATCAAAATATGTTCTTTGCGAAAAGAGTTGTAAAACTAATTTGTCTTTCCTTTTGTATTCCATATGAAATATTGTTTATGAAATTATTTATAATTATAAAAATTGTAAGAACTTCATTTGATTCATTTGATTTATTATTTTTGCGTTGATTATTAACCAATCAAAAATTTAAAGTACAAGTAAGTAGAATGAACCTTAATCTACCAACATATGACCCAGACTTCATTGAAAAAATGAATGACAAGATAATGAATAAAATGGAAGAGTTTTCCCAACTACTCGAATCTTCTTTAGGTTTGTCATTAAACATCACTTATCATTATTATATTTTAAGAATATTAAACTGAATATGCTTTATATAGTTGATTTGGAATATGCTTATCAAGTTGAAGAGGCTTGGAATTCTAATCAGAATAATCGAAATAAACCGTAAGTTCATCACTTTTAATTTATCTTATTTCCTTCGTTATTAATATATATTTTTTTATTTCTTACCTATTTAATAGGTACGTTAAATATGATCTTAACGATGATGAAAAAATTATTATAGATCTCAAAGAAAAAATGCAAAAAACAAGTCAACAAGTTACAAAGTAATTATATCTCTTAGAACGTTTAAATTCTTTAAAATTCATATTTATTAATTGCTTCTTACCTTGAAAGTACATTTTTTAAAGATTATGAAACTTATTTTAAAAAACAAAAGGATGATAAGCAGATCATCATTTCAGAATTAACTTTTCCCAAACGAACAAAAGCATATGATGCAAGGTACATGTCTTTTCAAATTCATTTTTTCGAGCTTATTATTTCTTCTCTAAAATTTTTTTTTTTTTTAAAAAAAAAAAAAAAACTATTTTAGACAAATTGATATTACAATTGATAATTGGCTTGCTAAAGCAAAAAAAGGACCTTACAAAATAGAAATTGATAAAACCGATTTTGATACATTAAATCGAGTTTCAGCCTTTTCAGTATGTATTCCACTTTTCATTTTAGTAATGTGATTATTGTGAACGTAAAGTTTTTTAAATTAATACATCTATATACATTTTTTTTTAAAGGTATCAGTAAATAATTTCTTAAAGGTTTACATATCATTAAAATACAATGATATTGACGGGTCTTCTTTAACAATTTCGAGAATAGTATTTTTTGGATATCATGAAAAAGCAAGTTATTATTTCACAAAAATTCTTATGATAGATTCATTATTAACCTTTTTTTATTTCTGTTTTATAAAATTGTTATAATAGAAAACAATTCTAGAGTCATCAGATTCTTTGGAGTTTCAACGAATAACACAACTAGCAACCGCCAAATTAAATGAATTAGATCATACTGATCCGATACCAGATCTACTGGTAAGTTTCACCCGTTTTCTCAATTCCTATTCCATCAATTAATATCTTCTCTTTAGTGACCTATTCTTTATATTTCTTTTCATCTTAAAGGACTGGATATCAAGTTATCATGATTTGACTTCTAAACCTTGTAATATTTGTAACAAATTATTAAATTATGATTCATTTAAATATAAATATTTACCTCCTATCATTAGATTATTACAAATAATTGAAAATGAAAAAAATTATTTACCTTACCATTGGAAATGTTATAATAATTCAAAAAATAATTTATAGATTAGATATTTCGTGTAAAAATAATAAAAAATGCTTATTTTCAGCCACGTGTGACCATCATGAAAAGATTAAGATTTTCCAACTTTCTTTTTCAATTTCATCGTAAACCCAAATTTTCTTCCTTTTTTTATATTTCAAAACTGCCGTCTGAACCAAGTAGTCTAAAAGAATCCTTACAGGAAAGGCATAAGCCTTATTCGGTTAATAGAGGTGTAACTCCTACTAGTATAGGCGGTAGTAGCAAAAGTTCGCAACAGTTTTCATTAGGACAGCAAAAACAGCATGGCAAAGAAATGACGATCACTCTCACAGAACAAGAGTTAAATATATGCGACTTATTGAAACAAGTTACTGCCTATTTGAAGGAAACTAAACCCGAGTTACCCTCTATTGAACTGAGAATAGCTGGTGGTTGGGTTCGAGATAAAGTAATGAAATTTTTTTTTTTTTAGTTTTATTTAATTTAATTTATATTATTTATTTATTTGTTTTTGAAATCAAAATGACATTAGTTACTTGGATTCGAATGTAATGATTTAGATGTTGCGATAAATCATTTGACAGGATTAAATTTTGCAAATTATGTTAAAGAATTTGTTGATAAAGAACATAAATCTATTCCAGTAAAAATTCATTTAATAGAATCAAACCCTGAAAAATCTAAACATTTAGACACTGCTACTACAAACCTTTTTGGTTTGGATATAGATTTTGTTAATTTGAGAAAAGAAGTCTATGATGCGGCTAGTAGAATTCCTGTTTCTATTGTATGTGTTGACTAAACATTCTTGCATTGTTTCTTATCCCACATGGAAGTTAAACCAATATTCATCTTTCTAAAAAGGACTTTGGTACACCCGAAGAAGATGCTTATCGTAGAGATATAACAATAAACGCGTTATTTTATAATATACACACATATGAGGTGGAAGATTTCACAAATAAGGTAGATTTATATTTATATATATTTTTTTTAAATTTAACGCGAAGCCTAAGAATTTTTTTTTTTTTTTGGAAAGGGCAAGTCAGATTTGAAAGAAGGATTAATTCGCACGCCACTTCCCGCTTATGAAACATTTAAAGATGATCCACTTCGAGTATTGAGATGTATAAGATTCGCAAGCAGATTTCAATTTGAGATTGTTGAAGATGTGAAAGATGCCATTATAAAAAATGATAGTATCAAAGTAAGAACGTATAAACGTAATCAGTGGCAGCAAATTATTTGTACGTGATCGCATATTAACAATTTAATATTCCAATAGACAGCACTAAATGAGAAAATAAGTCGGGAAAGAATTGGATTAGAGGTTGATAAAATGATCAAAGGTTTAAGTTCAGTTTATTACTTATGGTATATTCTTGTTTGTTTGAATTTAAAATCTTACTTTAATGGCATATATTTTAGGACATGATCCCATTGGCGCCTTTGATTTGATTCTTAATTTAGGACTTTATGATATAGTGTTCTCATCACCTCCACAAGAAACCATCGTATCCGGAAAATTTGAAGATTCAAAAATTTGTTTAAATACAGCAAAAATTCTTAAATGGTATGTATTATATCATCCAAACCTAATACTGAATAATAAATTAACTTATTGTTCTTGTGATTTTCTTAGGTTGTTTTCTGATGAAAGTAAAGGTTATGAGTTCCATCCTAAGTTTCGTCAATTAAATGAAGATGAAAAGCGAAAACTATATTTGGCAGCCTGTACATTACCTTATAAAGATATGATATATACAGAAAAGAAAAAGAGGCATCCGGCTTGCCGTTTTGTAATCCGCGAAGGGTTAAGGGTGTGAATTCAATTTTTTTTTTGTTTTTTTATTTATTTTATGAATAAGTGTAAAAGTCTAATCGGAACTCTGATATAGTTTTCGAATGAGGATGTTGATAAAGTAACAAGCCTTTTCTCAAATGTTTATTCTGTGAAGAACGCAGTTGCACAGAATTATGAAGCCCCAGCAAATAGAGTTGCACTCGGTAATTTATACATTCATTGTATTTAGAAAGTATCGTAAAAAAAAAATAATAATAATAATTCTTAAAGGTTATTTATTAAATTAACTATAGGATTATTGATACGTGAACTTGGATCTGAATGGTTAACTAATTTACTCTTTGCTTTGTCCAATGAGTTGATATCGAAATTTGACAATATGGACCAAGTTAAAGAAATTAGTGACAAATATACAAAGTTAATTGAAAGAGTACAAGAATTAAAATTGGAAAACGTTTTTAATGAAAAACCTATCCTAAACGTAAGTATCGGTTTTGTTTGTATTTATAATTAACAAAAGTTCTTATTAATTTTTTTTTTTTTTTTTAAAAAAAATAAATAAATGAATAACAGGGTAAAGATATTCAGAATTTATTGAAAATTAAACAAAGTCCGGAGGTTAAAATAATATTGAATTCAGTCATGGAATGGCAATTAGAATTCTCAAGTAAAAGTGAAGAAGAATGTAGGGAATTTATTAAAACTAAATATGGAAAAAGATAACTAATTTGGTAGTTTATAATTGTTAAATTAATAAAAAAAAAAGCAAAATCCTTTCTTAATTATCATTTTCTTCTTGTTACTAAAGTAAACCCATCATCATCAATAATGGGTCTATTTGATAATTTTGATGGAGTTGTTGAATTATCTATATCCATCTTCTCATCCTCTTCCATCGTCGAACTTTCTCCATTTTGTAAACTTTCATCATCATCATTACTGCTATCATCCTCATCATCCTCATCATCATCCTTGTTTTTTGCTTTCTTTGAAGATGGAAAATTGTGTTTGGTAGATTTTTGTTTAGATTCTAATAAATCTACTGTTATGTAATTTCCTTGACTACATTCATTATACATTTTAATTAGGTCTTGAGATATCTAACGTAAATAAAGATTAGTCTTTTGAAGTTTTGAAGTAATAAGAGGAAATATATATATATATATATAGTACTTGATATGCTGAATCATCTTCTAATAAAGTGTTAAATTCATCTGACATGATCTGATTCAGAATAGTTTCTAAATCATCAACATCGGTACCCTTACCGTCTAAATTTCCAAAAAAAATTTGAAAATTTTCATTAAAATCAAATAAAAAAGGGGGAACGTATATATTAAAAAAATCAGAAAGATTACTTTTATCAAAATATTCCGCGATAACATTGATTAACCAATCTCTTTTATCTTCCGAATCGTGTCCACCCCATTGCATATCCACAGCCAACTTTAATGCTGTCCATTCAGTTTTAAATAATATTGAAATTCCTCGAATAAAATTTTCTCGGTTCATTGAAGACGAAGATAACTCTTTTTAAATAAAATGAATCAATCAACCAATCAATTTCGTGGCTTAAAAAAAAAATCCGTCGATCCGACAAACTTTATGGATAATCTATTGCACAACGATGAACTGTTGTACTTCGAGTATTTCGAGGTTGAAAATTAAACAAATAACTTTAAATCATTAAAAGTAAAAAAATCGGAATTTGGCTCCTTTTCGGCACAACCCGATAAACTGAACTAATTTTGATTTTTTATTAATGTTTTAATAGAATTGTGCCCCTTTGGATTTTCTTGTGATAGATCGGCTAAAACTTTCCGGTGTTTAATTTTACGCGTGAAAGTTAGGATGTTGATTTCAAATAATTTCTATTTAATTAGATTTAAAGGAGGAATCTGGTATAAATAGAAATATTAATTCAACTATAAAAAATATATATGTGATAACTATAAATATTTTCGGCGCCAGTTAATAATATATAAATCTTTTTATTTATAAGTAATTTTATAAATTATAATAAAGTATTAATATACAGGGAGGTGAAATAAATATTGAATAATTTTTTATTTTAAAAGTTTATTTATATTTATTTGTTACTTTAGCAGAAATAATTGCATAAATTCGAAAAGGCATTGAATTAATAAGGTTTGATATATCTCTTTGGGAATCAACTCCCATACTTCAATAACCATTTTTTCCAAATCTTGGATGTTAAATGGTCCGGGTTTACGTTTTCAAAGTCCAGATTCAATAATTGACCAAAGTTCCTCAAGATTAAGGTCAGGACTCTGAGGTGGCCATGACAAACATTTTACTTTACTTGAATGAAGAAAATCTTGTGCGATTTTTGCTGTATGCACTGGTGCATTGTCTTCTTAGAAAACAAGCTTTTTTAAACCTTTCGTGATTGTTCTTTAAGGGTTGGCACAGTATAAGTTCATGATAGGTTTTATCAGTAACAGAACCAATTAATTGAATAATGGGTCTGAGTGAGTCCAAACCATGAAAAACAGCTTCAAAACATTCATTTGGGACTGTGTTATACGGTCAAGGCAATATAATCTTCATTAAATTCTTCATCAGATTTCGCCAAACTCAAATCCCAACCTGAAGTTTGAAACTGAGAAAAGGTAGATTCATCTGACCAAACTACTTTTCTCTAATCAGTCATTGTCCAATTTTTATGCTATTCTACAAAAGCAAGTTTTTTTGACTTTATTGTAAAAGAAATCAATAGTTTTAGACAAGACATATATAATCGAATACCTTTTATCCTTCATGCTTTTTGAATGGTTCGCTTAGATACTTTCTCACCTTTATTTTATTTGAAAAAAGCTAATAAACTTCTTTTAAATTATGATGCCTAGAATCTTTATTATTAAGAACAACTTTTTCGCAGTCATTATTTGGGGATTAGCCTGATTGTTATTAATTATTTTTTTAAAACTCGAGAAACTGTTGCCTAACACTTAGCAATTTTTGCAGTTTTTTCTTGCATAATATAAAGTTTTTGACATATAAAAATTGCATCTCTTTGCTCTTTGTAAGACCCATTTTTTTGCAACAATTCTGAAAAATTTTAAAAATTTAAATCAAAAATAATTAAACTTTGCGAAAAATTTATAAATAATAGATTATTATATTTACCTTTAAATAGTAATAATAACAAAGACATTAATATAACTGAATTATCTGTTAACCCTTCAAACAAAAGATTTAAAAAATCAAAGAGCTAATAAATAATATCATTAAAAAGTTAAAACCATTAAGAAAATAAAAAATTTTTATTTTACTTAATAATAGAAAATTAATGTAAAATATAAAATTAATATAATAGAAAAAAATCTCCTTCTGTTAAATATCATAATCATTGTTATACTTAAATTTTTAAAAAAATAAAATTATAATACATTTTTTTTTCCACTTAAGCTTTTCTTTATTTGTTTTTTCAAAAGTAATAAAAATCAACAAATAATCATGATAATTAATAATTAATAATCTTATATACAGTCAACCCTCTCTAAATGCATCCCCTCAGGATCATAGTGAAAATTTTAAAAAATGTGCATTTAAAGAGGGTGTGCATTTAAAGAGAAAATTTCTATATGAATTCTATATGCTTAGGACTGAACGAGAGCGTGCATTTAGAGAGAAAATATATAGTGTGTGCATTTAGAGAGGGTTGACTGTATCTGTTATCATTTATCATATAACTCTTTAAAAATATATTCTAATATAATTAATAATAATTTATATATTAATACATATCCTAAAAATAGAAGAATTAATATTATTTATACAAATATAATTTTAGATATAATTTAAAAAAAAATTTTATATAATATTATCTAATTAAAAAATCATATTTTCACACCTATTATAGATAATATCATGCTTAATGATAATAAATAAACAAACTAGACTTTCTTAATAAACTATTTTTTTAATATTTAATTTTATTAATATTAATTAAAAATTTTATAATAGAAATATAAACATCTTTATTAAATATTACAAATAAAGTGTTAAACTTCATCTAAAATTTTTTTCAATTTATTAGTGAATAAATTTCTATTTTATAAAATAAATATTCTCTTATTTATAAACTTAAAATTACTTTTAATATTATACATCAATATGTAAAAAAAACATTTTTATTATAGTATCATCAAATTTGTTGATGATAAATATAGAGAAAAATATAGTTTATTTTATAATATCATTATATTATTTAATAAATTATAAAATAACATTAAGTATTTTTATACTTCAGTAGATAAATTTAAGTTTTATAATAAATAAATCACTGGATTTAAAGAATTTTTAATAAAATTTACTTGTAAAAATATTTAAACTTTAAAAAATATATATATTATTTTTATATTTAAATTAAATAATCTTTATTTTTAAATTTGATATAAAATTTATTTATAATCAAAAATTTTATATAATAAATATACACTTAATAGATATTTTCAACAGATTTATAATTTATTAAAAAATGTAAATATTTATATTATAAAAATTTAATTTTAATAATAAAAACATCTTTTACTTTGAAATTTAAAGATATTACTGGATAACACTTTTATAAGAGTATTATGAGTAAATTGTTACCTAGTTATGAGTATTGTTATCTAGTTATAAGTAAATTGTTACTTAGTTATGAGTACAATGTTACCTAGTTACTGTTTTTATTGTTCTGTGATTGTTTTATTGCTTTATTGATATCTATTTATTTTTATTGCTCTGTAGTCTTTTTATTGCTTTATAGATATTTGCTTGATTTTATTGCTTTATCTTCTTTTTATTTCCTTCTAGCTATCCGCTTGTTTTCATTGCTCTGCGATCTTTTTGTGGTCATGATGCTAGGCTAGCATTATTTGCTAAAAATTGTGTTGTGGTCAGGTAACACAATCAAATCACATGACTTTATTTTAGTTAATTTCAACGTTCTTAGATCGCTCAAAATTATGGCTAGTCGAATTATTGTAATTTACTGCGTCAAATAAATCATGTGTATAATGCGTTTTCAGAACCTTCCCGTCACTTCCCTATTACTTTTCTGCTACTTTTGAGGTTCTGACTGGAGGATCTGATGGTTAGAGAATCAGAAGTACTAAGATCAGCTTATATAATTACCAGGAATTATTACTGAACTTGCTTGCAATCCTACCCTTATTTGATTGCCGGTTGAGACACAAAGTGCTGAATTTACAATCCATCCATTTGCTGAAGATGTGTTGCAATCCATTCACCCACTTTTTATTGCTGATCAGGTACATGTGAAGTGCCGATGTTGTGCCATTCTTGCAATTTCGTTCATGACCATTTTGATTGCCGAGGATGAGGCATGAAGTACTGAATTAGTGATCCAGATGCGCAATCCTATCTTTTATAACCCTTTTGATTGCTGAGGATAAGACACGAAATGCTAAATCAAGTCTGACCATACTCTTTTCATGCTCTTTTTCTCATATTTTCCTAAACCTTTCTGCCTTTTTGACCTCTTTTCTGCCTATTACCTGGTAACCCAAATACGCAAAATTTATTCTCTCTCTTTCCTATATATAATTCTGCGCATCTAGGTTACCAAAATTTTGCATTTTTTAGCTTTTAGATTCTATTCCTGTGTAGTTATTACTTCAGGATATCTTTGCATCGATTGCTTTGGAGTATTATTTAGTATATTTATTACATATTCATGCTAGTAATCTGATTAGAGATCAGAATGGTTTATACTTTTTTATTTCGTTTTTGAATCATACATATTACATTTTTTATTTTAAACTTAAGATTTTGTTAGTGTACATATACTGGAAACTTTCTATTTATTTATACTTAAAAGTTTGCTTTTACCATGCTTCTTGTGCAAAAAAATGCTGGACTTCACCTAAAAATAATAAATAAAGCAATCAGACTCTTTTCAAGGTTAGCAGACCTTGACTATGAGCCTAGTTATAATGATCATGTATACTTTCAATATTTGTTTAATAATAAAAATGATATTTCTCTTCTAGACACCTATTATCCTGAAGAGATTTATTCAAAATATATTATTCAGGTAGCAGAAAAGGGTTTTATGGTAGTTGATCATCCATCTGAAGTTTATGGGTTTTCTGATACTCATGAATGCATTGATAGGAATCTGCCTCTTTGCCTAGTTCTAGATATTGATGCAAGGCAGTATTCTGATCCTATAAATCCTGAACTCCCTTCCTTAGATGAATATAAAATTTCTCGCGAAAATTTATTATCTAGAATCTTAATTGCCTGCACTGATATTATAAACTCTGATTTAAATCATTTCATAATATTAGACGCTTTTGCCTTAGCCAGTTCGTCTAATACTAATAAATGCAGTTGACATATCATATATCCTTATACACATTTTATTGATTATAAAGACCTTGAGGGTTTTGTAAAAAAAGTTGCTGATAAAGTTGGAAAGCCATACTCAGTTTTTATCGATTTTGACCTTTATAAATTTCGCTTCAGCCTTCGTCTTCTTGGATCGGTAAAGGGAGATAGAGTTAAAAGACCTGCGATTTCTTCAATTAAGAAAGGATATTACAAGCTAGAAAATTATCTAGTTTAGCCTAAATCCAATTATTCTGAAATCTGTACCGTAAATCTGTGTGACTGCTTGTGCGATGTCCGGTCTATATACACTGATCGCCTAGTGAAATGTACCACCTGCAGGTTTGGGTAAATATTGCGATCTGCCTATTCTATTATGATACCTGCACTATAGAACTCAAATGTACGCTAAGTTACTTTAACGCGTCTTCTCTCATTTGCCTCAATTTCATAGTTGCGAGATATAAAATGACTTTAGCTCGATATGTATATTTTTACGCTGTAATTACCGTGATTTCTGTACAGTCTTCTAATACATTTTTTTATCATGTCTATCACCACTTCTACTATAAACGTTCGAGGAAACTTATCCGCATGTAAAGATATCCCATATATCAAGTATTTTGAGCTTTGCTTGTATGAAAATTGGTCTCTCCACCACTACGTCTCCCTAATAATTGATAATTATAAGCTCGCTGAAAAGGACAGAGCACACCAAGTATTTTTTTAATACTTTACAAAGTATTAATAATGATTTGAGTATTTCACAAGAAACTCGGATTCGCCCTAGTAGGAATCACTCAAGTACTGAAATAGATGCGTTTATTGGATTCGCCCATAGAAAGCTAGTAAAGCAAGGAAGACATCGCCACCACCAGTAGCATCACCATCACCATCACCATCACCATCATCACCACCACCATCATTATTAGGGAAAAGGCGGAGGGAACAGGACTATTCAGCTATAATAAATACCTCTGCAAAGAAGCAATATATAGAATCCTGCTTCTGTCCAAGTGTGGATGTACCTTTGCAGGCCGATGGATCAGTAGATATTCTAGAAACTGTGAAGTCTACTGTGCATGTATTTGATCAAAAAATAATCACCCTTGGTTCTTCCCGCTCCTATAAAAGTTCGAATCATTTGTTAGTAGATTCTGAACAGAATGTGGAAGTTCCTCGGGAGAGTCTATACGATGCTGAGATGTATAGAATCTTAGTGAATTGACGTACATAGCTTCGAAATAACTGGCCAGTGGCAAATTGAAGGAATTGGTAATGATGGAGCCTGGCATCATTTTTTTTGTGACCTAACGATAAAAAGACCAGATAATCCATATCCTGAAGCCATCCTTGAAATTGTAGCAACAGGGTCTATCCCTACACTTATGAAACATTTTGATCGGGTAATAAAATATGCTGACCAGCTTCGCTCTCAAGAAATCTGGATTGTGCATTTCTCTAGAGAGGATTCTGTAGTATCTGACCCATACTGGCCTTCTACTAAATTACAGGATAAGGGATTAAACGTTGTGCACTTCTGGCATGATAAAGACTTTAGAAATGTCCGAATGAGTGCCAGGTTCCGGGATGCCACTGGCGAATTTTCGAAATTATAGATGAGGAAATTTTACCCTAATTTATTCATTTCTGTATTACAATAAAGCTGGACTCTAGTGGTCGATTTAAAATTTACTTTATATGCAATCTTTTGCACGCAAACTTATATCTAATAAAATGTTCCATTCCGACTATAAACGTATTCGAATGAATCAGTGAGAATTACTAAGAAATTCTGGGGAAAGTGATTTTCTATCAGAACAGTTTCTTGTCTTTTTAGAAATAGTAGGCGGATATTATTCGAGTTCTGTGAATTCTGATAATAAAAAATAGATATTACCAAGCCTGAGAAAGGCAAAGAAACACTTGTTTCGGAAAATCAGATTCCAAAAAATCATTTTTTCTCTCTGATTCTTAGATGAATCACGAATTATTAATTTTCCCACTATCGGAGTTTCAGGATGCGTGTACAGCTTATTTTCGGAGCGACAAGACTAGTAAACAGATAGCTTAATTTTCTGATCATCGGAGTGTATAGCTTATTTTACTAAACAGATAGCTTAATAACGTGTCGCGTTTAGGAAAAATTAAAGACTACTGTAAACAATTTCGCGTACATCGTGTTTAAACAAAGGTAAATATAAATAGCTTCACTTTTTCTTTATTTTACCAACAAAAAAAATTTTTACTAATTCAAAGAAACCTACCTATTCTACTTACTAACAACATGAACACGACTGATACCTACCCTGGCCAAGACGGTAAGCTTCAGTCTCGCAAATATTATTTCGATTTATGACAAACCTTCTTTTTACTAACTTTCGACCTTTAGCCCTTACCTCTTATCTAAAAAAGAGCAGGGGTAAATCATCTTATCGTGGGTTCTTGGCCATACATCGAGATGATATTATTGCTTTACCATCATCATTCTCAACCTGGAAGAACGTTGATGATTTTTGGGCATTAAATTTTCTAAAAGAAGCAGAGAAGCTGGATAAGAGTGCTTTCGATGATTTGAAAGAAAGGGTGCGTTTTTTTTTATTTTGCAAAAAAAGGGTAACTCCTAGGAGGATCCGTTCTGACTCAGGAGAATTACTGTCTTTGACACACTTGGTATCCACCCAAGCTCTCAATTCAGGCGCCCTAAATTTGTTGTTGGTAAAAGTCTGCTGATTCTGGAGGAGGAACTGGTTATGTACCTTCTTTTACTACTAAATAAAAAAAATGCACTACTAATAATCTCTTCTCACAACAGGTAAAGACAGAACGTTCGCGTTATGCAAGAGATTTGCGAACGTTCTGGCAGGGAGTGATCGAAGAACGTGGAAGGGTTAAACAAAAACATGACGATGAAGAGAAAGAAAATTTTAACCTATCGTCAAAACGTTCCCGATCCATTATTTCTCTCGTCTGCCTCGTCAAAGGTGATACAATCGCGAACGCTTTCCCTGTCGATACTAGCTTGTTGGGCACCTAAAAAAAGAAATTAGGAAGGAGATTGATATTCCCAAAAACGTCAAAGCGAAGGACCTAAAGTTATGGAAAGTGGAAATTCCAGACAATCACGAAGATCAGCTAAGAAATCTTCCACTTCAGGACAAAGACGAACTTCTTCCAACAAAGAAGATTTCGAAATACTTTCCCTTCACACTTCCCGAGGAGCATGTCCATGTCATCGTAAAGTTGCCACGTAAGTGTTGGGTACAATATGCAACTTTTATGTTATTTTTCCTACTCAGCACGTCTTCGTTTCCAGTTTTCAACCTGGAAGAAGCGTTGTCGTATCCTCCGCCTTATATCAAATATTCTCCATATGGTACTATCTCGAAGACTACTACAAGGGTAGGTGGTGACCCGCCAAGAAAAGTAATGCTTTGGGAAGACTTTTTCGATAACGTAAACGAGTACAGCTTTGATGAGTTAGATCCAGAACGGAAATTTAAAGAGCCACGGTTTATTGATAATTTGATAGTAACTGAAGAAGAGGTTGTTCGTCAAGCAATTAACTTCAATATTTGTTTGGTATTGAACACGCTTATCCCAGGTTTTAAGTATTCAATGCGAAAAGTTCGTTCCACTGGCAAGCCTGATTATTGTTGTCACTACCTAGAAAAATTATTAATTTTAGTGATCGAAATTAAGCGAGTACATATTTTGGAAAGCATCGAGAATGGACAGACATTGCCAGATTTTTACAAAACGAATGCTAAAGCAAGGGATGTATGTAGTTCAGCAACTTTACAACTATATGTCAGAAAACGAACTACAATTTGGTGTGCTTTCTACGTATGATAGTTACTGGTTCGTTAAAAGAGATTACCAAGATGTTTATATTTCGGAATCTCTTTCACTTAATTCAAAATCTCCACCAGTTCTCAAGTCTTATGCATACATAGCTCTGCAAGCAAAGGAGAATCCTTACTCCCTTCACCCTAACAGAGTCCAAGTGCAGATAGAAGGTGCACATTATGACCTTCGATCAAGACGTTTATAGATAATAGTTCCAGCTCTTCCGATACTTAGGGAGGGCAAGCTTTGCGGACTTTAAGTTCGAGAGTGAGGAAAAACGATACGTTACTTTGAAGTTATGTGAAATTTTGGCAACTATTAGTCCGAAGTGTCGATCACTTGTCGAATAAATGCTAATCCCTGATTCCCTGTACACTTTTTCATAATTGTAAATGTGCTACTCCAGCCCATTAACGGTGGCTTAGTTGCTATGCAAAATCCGATTGGCAGATCCGTAACTCATCTCGTGATTTAAGTTGCGAGGAAGTTGCGAGAAGTACCTGGCAAGGAGCCTGGTGTACCATAATACAATGATGATCATATATAAATCCCCGGTTCGAATAAAAATGAATTTGGATTTAGTAGTGTGTGTAGTCTCACTAAATCGGCTACAACTGCTATAAATCTCTCAACCAACAAACCCGTATAAATTTGAATCATGATATTTATTAGTATAGGTTAATAAAGAATCAATATAACGCATCGAAATTGCTAAAAACGCTAAAATCAGCTATAAACTTTTTACACTCGTAAAATGGTTAAAACTAACCACTATTCTGGTTTAAATCCTGTAGTAGTGCAGGCATTAAACAATCTGCAATATAAGTATAGTAATGAAACGCCAAAAATGTGGTGTTCCCGCATTCGTGATCCATTTAGAATACTTATTGAACGTAATCCAAAATTCTTCTCTAAGAACGAATTTATCCACATGACTGAAAGAGAATATAAAGATGGGAAATTCGAACCTGGAAGACATACATTTTATATTTATTATACTGTATATGATTCCTTAGTATTTATCTGTGAAAATACTGAGAAATGCGCAAATGGGCATCTGAATGAATGTATTGCTAAAATAGAGGAAAGGCGTGTCGCATATTATAGATCTATATTATGGAAACGAAAGATTAAAAAAGCACTTAGCTCTAAAAATGGGATTAATAAGATTTATAGTAATAATTGTAATTATGGTGCAAACGGCTTAGTCGCATCAAATAGATAAGCCACCGCTGAAATTTGTGCCGATCATTACCATATTTAAATTGCAATTTTATTGGTCAAATGCTAACACGTAATTACACGTGATCAAATCATATCACGTGATGGTCGTTAATATCGTGACATTTCACGTCATTTTGCGTTAACTTTTTTTTTTCTTATTCCAATTTAACAGAATTATAATGCCTAAACTAAATAAACGCACCAGACAGTCTCAAGATGCTATCAATAAACGTTGGAAGCAAGCAATAAGTTCTGAAAAGGGAGTACTTGAGATATCGGATGCCGAACCTGATAAGTTTGATGAATCATGGTTTGACACTTTTTGGAGGAAACGCGCTTTGATAATGATGAAGTTACGGATAGAATGCAAGCATTGAAACCAAATACGCTAGAACAACTAGTTGAAAATGCAAAAACGTCAAATGCATGGGCAGTAAATTCACGTAGGTCAGTGTACAATGGTGCTGCACAATCAACATTACGTAACAAGAAGGCATATTGGCGAAAAGCAGCTTCAGGTTCTAAGAAGATCACAGAAATGTTTCCAACAAATAAAACTGCTGAGCCTAATACAGACCTCACGTTTGAGAATATGTACGACAGCAGCGATGATAATGATAATGAATTCACTTTAGAATTTCTGGATTCGATATTAAAAAAAAGGAAAGATGATTTGCGGCTTTGAATGATAAGTCAATTTCTTCATCTAGTCCAGGATCAAGGATTTACCAAGATGGATGCAAGTAATCTTCTTGCCCAGAGTTTGAACAAAGGTCCATGGCAAGCACGGCTTAT
>CAJVPQ010000869.1:0-22434 GCA_910591825.1 Funneliformis caledonium
TTTAAAAAATTGAAAAATTGAAAAATTAATTTATATTAATAATTATTAATTTTAAAAATTTAAAAATACTATCATTAAATAGATCTTAATATGACAAATTTAATAAACTTTATTTCATCTTTTTATAATCATTAGATATTAAAATAATATAATTTTTCTATAATATTTTATAGCTAATTTATATTCACGCTTTAAGGAATAGTATGTTAATAATATTTTTATTAATAGTAAAATGACTAAATGATAAATAAAATGATTTAAATAATCATTTAATAAAATTGATGCATAATTATTATAATAGTTCTTATTATTTAACATTAGTAAAAGCAATTCGCTATTACTTTTATTAATAGGTCAATTATAATCTTTCAATGGTTATTTTTTTATTTGTCATTTGGATCATTTGTGAAATGATAAAAATATTTAATTACTAATCTGTATATAATAGTAAAATATGACATAGTATTCATATAATCTTATTAAAAATCATTCACACAATTAACAATCTGGTAAATAGTGATTTACAGCTCTCAAATTTTTAGTTAAAAATAAATTCTTGTAAATATTGTATAATTTTTTTGTTATTCTTTTACCTTCATCTTTATTATCAAACTTTAGATTTTCTTTCAAGGCCTATCCTTTATTAAGAGGAAATTCCTAATCAAGGTTAAAGAAGTTTTATTTAGTATTTTTTCATGAGTTTTATGAATAAATAAATGAAATTACCCTATAGTTTAGTATAATATAGAATATTAGGTTTGACGAAAATTATGAAATATAAAAAGTATGCTTATATTTACTTCTTATGGTATTTAACATTTTAGCTGATTCATAATTAACTAAATTCATAATCAATTTTATAGGTTATCAATTACTTTTTTTTGAAAATATTTATAATAATTATTGCCTAATTTATCATTTGGAATCATTCTCTTATCTTTCAAGTCTTTATAATAAGATAAATAATTGTAGGTAATAATAAATTAGTTTGAAAGTCTTTGGCTTAGTTAGTTTTAAAATAATTAGATATTACAATTGTAAATAATTATACATACTAAATTTATTTCTTTAATAAAATAAAATTCTTCATTTGATTCTTTAATTTATTTTAATATTACACTATATACGGGTATAGTCTGAAATCCCAACACTCAAAATCCTGACAGACCAAAATCCTGACAGTCAAAATCCCGTTAGGTTAAAATCCTGACAGATCAAAATCCTGACAGGTACAAAATCCTGACAAGTTATAACTCTGACAGCATGAAATTCTGAAAATTGGCCCAGAATTAAGTTTCAGGATTTTTTAAGTTTATTTCTTATATTTATTTTATATTAATAAACCGTTGCCGATCAATATTTATTTACTATATTTGATAACTGTTCTATTTTATATACCCTTTAATTTTATTACATATAAGTATAATTATCTTATTAATTTTTTATTTGCAAAATGGGCAAAATGATATTTTATTTATTATAATTTTCATAAACAAAAAAAAAGACATTTGGAAAAATTCACAAATAAATCAACCATTAAACAAAAAAAATCATCTATTTTAAGATGCATATTCAGCCATGACGAGCATTTTATACGAAAATAGCACAGTAACGATAAAATTTTGTTGTGTTCACAATGTTCACAAAAAAGGGATAATTCAAAAAAGTATCATAGTTATATCATAAGATTATGAGCGATCCCTCATAGAAAATCCATTACTAAGCAGTTTTCTCTATCATCAACTATCATTATTATTCTTGTTTCCCTCTCAATTAAGGTTTTTTTTTGCTGGTCATCACTCACCACGAATAATACTTTTAACTTCATGTTTTACACTCTGTTGTTCCTTCTGTAACTCTTCGATCATCCTATAAATACCTATATAATTTTATTCAACTAAAATTTCCCAACGCCGATGCCAAGTTTCAATATTATTCTGAGTTCGTAGAATCTCCATCTTATTTGAATTATATACTGACCACAACTGTAGTGGAAATAAAGGAGCTTAACGAATAACAGTTTCATTTCGAAGATGCTGACGTATCCTTCTATAAACATAATTGTCTTCAAACAATTAAATAACTTCATTTGCTTCTGGAGGCATTTCAAACTTTAATATATCAAATGCTTCAGAAATTTCCTATAAAGGTAAAAAGTCAGCGCAAACAAATGTTGTAACATTAAACTAAATTTCTCATCATTGCTATATCTAGTAGCAAGTCCACATGATTAAATTTTTCGCCATCCAGACTGTCCTAAATGAAAAAAATATCCTTTGTTTTCAATATTAGGAAATATATGATGGGATGCACTGATTGATGCTAACTCGAAATCAGTTAGAATAATTGGAGGTTGTAAGATAAGATCATTTTCTGCTGCAAAATCAATTAATTCTTCAAACAAATTTTTGTAAATTTCTTCTGATTTACTTATTATTAATGAGAAAACAAGAGGAAGAATTCTTGAATTTTCACCACCAACAGGTGCATAAATGGTATATAATTGACGAAATACTGTTAGAACAGTTTTGAAATTACCATCTATTAGCCAAAATGGAGCCTGAGATAAGCGTTGAATATTTGCTTGTGTAGCAAATAGTAAAATTCGATGATCACCAATTTCACAGTCCCTTACTAAGAAAGGATCACCATTTAAAGTTAAACGAAGTAAATCTGGAATATTAACTTCTTCAATAGTTTGTGGTTGAGCAGGCATTTCTGCTCTTTTAACACGTTTAATTCTTGAACGAAGAGCATTAGAAGATAGCATGTAGGGTTGATACTCTTGTGAATTATTAACTGTAATATCTTGAATGATCTGTATAGGTTTATCTCTTATTGCACAAGCTTTCTACTTAATTTGGCCAATAGTTTTTGCAACTTCTGCATTACTAGCCTGAGATAAGTGGTCATTTTCAACAAATTTTTTAAGATAATGGAGTCCATGATGAAAAATTGTTGCTGCACGATCCTTACAATTATCTAGTTTTCTTCTCTCGCAACACCAATAATATTTATCCTTTCTTCTTCATTCTTTTACCATTAAATAGCCTCGAATATTTATTTTATCATTTTCTTTTTGGGATGGAATAATATTACATATTTCATAGTTTTCCATTTCTAATATATTTTTGTGCTTAAAGAATGAAAAAGAAGTTTTGTTTGAATAATTACGTGAGTATTACGCGTAGTATATATATTAAGATGCTTTATTTACTATAAATATACTAATGAGAGAATGATTATCTACCTTATCAAATCGTATACATATGATAAAAATTAGCTTATGCTATTTTAGTATTTATTAATTTAAATTTTATATATTATATGAGTTTGTATTATTTAAAATTACTTTTTAATGTAAAATATTTTACCCATGCTATTTAAAATTGCATTTTCTGGTAAATATTAGTTTCGGGATATTTATTTAATTGTTAAACTATAATACACATTTGCCGCATTTAATAAATAACGTGATTATGATATTACTTGCAAATATAGCGTACACAATATAATCAAATTGCAAAATAATGTATTGGCATTTATTTTATTTTATTTTATTTAAACTAACATATAATAACAGAAATCATGAATTATAAAAATAGAATATTTGACTAACTTTAAATATATGTAATGCAAAACAAGTGTAATAAATAAATAAAGTATATGTATAATATATATATTGCTTAAATTTAAGGTATATAGAATATAAGGTTGATCGGCAAACAATAAAATATATATATATAAAAAGAAATCAAGTATATCTAATTAAATAAATCTAATATATACAATAAAAATATTTTTTTAGGATTTTGACATGTTGGGATTTTAAATCTGTTGGGATTTTGGATTTTGGGATTTTGAGTGTCGGGATTTTGACCTGTCGGGATTTTGAATGTCGAGATTTTGGATGGCATCCCTATATACAATATTGTAATTCATTAAAATAAAATTGTATATATCTATTTTGAATTTTCTTATATCTTTATATCCTGATTTAGTTTTATATATAATACTGATATTCTATTTAGATTCTGAAGTGCTATTTCAATACTTTCTCTATCAGTAAGATTATTTCTAATTCTGATATATTTTTGATTGCATGCGTAATCTATAATTGATCAACTAAAATTAAATTAATAAAAAATAAATAAAATAGGATATTTTTATTTATCTTTGCATAATATGAATCTACAGTAGTTTTTACTTTTTCTAACTCAAGAAAAATCTATTTACACACTTTTATATTATACTAATCATATTATATTATTTTTTTAATTTCAATAATAAAAAGATAAAGTGAGACTTCTTCTAATAACTTTTAAGCTATTTCAGGTTAGTTTATACTTAAATAAAAGATTCCTGTATATTTTATTTTACTATAAAAAACAGATTGATAAATAGAAGTAATAGCTGCAGAAGCATTTAAATTAATACTATTATTTTATCCTTTCTTTTACAAAAATATGCAAATTATAAAGAACTATAAACATAATAAACTATACGAATAATAAATAAACTATTATTAAGTTAAATCAAGTCCTAAATATAAAAAGAATAAATTTGGTTTTCTTGAATTTTTCTTTCAAAAAACCTATTAATCACATAATATAAATTATAATAAAATTTTGATATAATACTGCCAGTTGCAATAAGTTTATTTGAAGTAATATAAGATTTTTATATTAGAAAAAAGAGATTTTAAACAGAATTCTTTTAATCATTAAATATAACATTGAAATTTATTTTATATATTTTATCAATTATATGTAGATCAGCAATTAAATAGTCAAATATTTAGGTTCGTTATTAATATTGACTTTTTTTATCTTATTTATTATTAATATTTATATTTATTTTTAGATTATATAATTTAAGATTCAGAATTTATAATTAAATGTTATAAGAATAAAGAAAGATAAATTGGTTATTAAATTATAAATTATTTCTTTAATACTTGATTATATTTAAGCTTTTCATTAATTATTTATATTTAAACTACAGTCAACTCTTATTATAACGAACTCTATGTCCTAGACCTCAACTTCGCTATAAGGCTATAGTGAAGATTTTAAGAGATTTTATTGGTCAATTCGCTATAACAAGAGTATTTTTATTATATTTGTTCAAAAAATTCGTTATATCAAGAGTTCGTTATATCAAGAGTTGACTGTATTATTTATTTATTTTATTAAAAATCATAATACTAAAATTACAGATTTATTAATTATATTAAAAATGTAAAACTTATATTTTAAACTATTTATAGTATTTATTTATTTATTAATAATTATATTATTAAAAATAGTTAATTAAAATACATTAAAATAATAAATAATTTAAATATATATTATTTACTATATATTAATAACTTAATTCGTAATCTGCCTATAAAACATAAAATTTTAGATAAATTTATTAATGATTAGCAGTGATAATTACAATATGAAAAATAGCTTCGCATCAGAATCTCTTGTTACTTGAAATCACTGTTTTTTAAAAACATTTAAAATAATAAGTAAATGTAAACAATATGATATTTCATTAGTAACAGTAGGAAAATTAGACGAAAAAGTACATTATGGAGCATTTAAATATTTCTGGTGGCAGTCACGTGATGATAGTATATATTATCCTATATGTTAGGGATGAAAACTCTAGTTACATTTAAGGAAATGGACTTTATACTTACTGTAATTAAAGAAAATTCAGTTTTTGCCTTCCAGCCTAATTATATATGTGAAACAAAAGATACTGTTAGTTCTGTTTAGGATACTTCTTCTGAAGCTATTAACTTTATATACCAGAAATTTTCAATTTAAAAACACGATTTTCTGATCCATTAATATGCAGTTATAATAATAAGGAAATTAGTAAACAAATTTTAGATAATATTCTTTTTCAACCTTTTATATAAACAGTTGAAAAATTACAAATATTTGCTAGAATAATAGGAATTTCTAATCATAAAGATTCAGAATATGTAAGTCTAGGATACATGTTATCTTTTATTTATACAATTGGTAAATAAAAATGCGAACATTATTTATACAAGAAATTCACAAATAACATTGTTCAATAACCTTATATCAAAATAAATAAAATAAATCTATATATATTGGTAATAATCCCAATGATGTCTAGAGAAAAGTCAAAATATTACAAAATTTGAATGAAAAAACTCTATTTGGTATTAACTATAAGAAAACCCAAAATTTAATAAATAGTCTTAGAGTATCTTCCTATACAGTTAGTGAATGGGATAATGAAATTATGATGGCATAATTATATAAATATCATTTATACAAATTTACGCTTATCGATATTACTTGATATAAGTTTCTACTTAATTGGAAAGAATAATAATGTAATATAATAGAACTATATAGTACTCTTATATATATATATTCAAAAATATATCAGTTTAAAGAGAGAGAATATTGTACTTGAAAAGCATTAATTTGTAGTATTGGATGTACTAATATCACACTATTTGATAAAAATGAATCAGAAGTAAAAAAAAAGTAATAATATTTTTTTATTACTTATTTTTTAGTAATATAATTTTTTTTTTGGCAAGAATTTTGAACTAAGTTAAAAATCTAATCGATGATAAAAATGTTCTTCTCTATTTACATGAAAATAATTTTCTCTATCTATCTCCTTCAATTTCAGATAAATATTCTAACTCAAATGGTAACAAGTTTTAGTTTTGCTTTAAAAAATCTCTAAAAATAAATCAAAAAGAATCAAATAGAAAGAGAAGAATTTTATCAATAATTGCAGATAATTTTTATATAAAAATATTAGAACAAATTTATTGGTTAGTTATTTTAACTTACTTATTATATTTCGTAACAGCTATATTTTTTCTTATTGAAATTTTCAATATAGGTTACTCTAACTACAATTCTTAGTATTCGTAAATATGCTAAATTAAATGATCCTAATGCAAAGCATATAGAAAAAAACCTATAAAACAGCAATGAGATTATCACAAGAAAAATTAGAACAATTTAGCAATTTTTTTGAAGATAAAGCTAATGTTATTATGTCCTCTTACAAAACAAATACTAAAATTTAATTACCTATTTTGTATTTAAAAAATACAAAAAAATGCTTTGGAAAAAATTTCAAGAAACATATTCTAATAGTTTAAAAAGGATAACTTTTTATCGTCAATTGAAAGGAAATTATTATTAATATCAGAAAAATATGAGAGGACTTTGTGTTACTTACAATACTTATAGATATGAAGTATTTAGATATTTGAAAGATCTAATTCAAAAAAAATCAATTCAATAGAACTTCAAATAAAGTTAGACTAAAAAATTGATATAATATATAAATGTAAATAAAAAATACTTATTGGAATTCTAAATTTTTCTAGAATCAATTTATCCAGCATGCTGAAAATTTATAACGTTATCTAAAAAAATCATATGAGTAAAAATTCAAAGTATTAGAAAATGGTACAACTAAATATAATTCTTGCATTAATCATTGCTTATTATATGCTTTAGAACCTGTGAAAGATTACATAATCAAGTATATAATGAATATCAAGAGCTATTTACTTTTTTTAATAATCTCAAGGAAATTATCAATTCATTTACTCATAATGATTTGAAAGTATATAAAAAAAACTAATCTACTACCTTTCTTATTAAACAAAAAAAGTATACTTGAATTCTTAATTCAATGCAACAATAATGAAGTTAGATGAAAAAGATATAGTCTTATTAGTAGACTATAAAATGAAAATTTTACCGCAAACTGCAAGAGAAACCAAACAGGATTTTTATGGCAAAAAAGGATGGATATTGCATTCTGTTTTAGTTTATACAAAATCTGATGAGAACATTCAAATTCGTATTGAAGTTTTCGATCATTGGTCATATACAGTCAACTTTTATTATAACGAACTCTATGTCCTAGACCTCAACTTCGCTATAAGGCTATAGTGAATATTTTAAGAAATTTGATTGGCCAATTCGCTATAACAAGAGTATTTTTATTATATTTGTTCAAAAATTCATTATATCAAGAGTTCGTTATATCAAGAGTTGACTGTAATGCTAAATAAGATGCATAGTTCACTGCATCATTTTTACATAGTATAATTGAAGCTCTTAATAAGAAACCTGAGTGGATAAGTATTATTTTAGACAATAGCCCACACTATCATAATTCTGAGTTGATGATAATATTGAGTTATTAGAAAGAATGGTATAATGTAAAGATAAATAAGTGGATTATTCTAGAAACTGGAAAAGCTATGACATCTATTGATTCTCATCACGCCTAGGTATATATAAAATTTTATCTAAAATTAGTTTCTTACTTAAATTATCTAAATTAATCGTTAGATTTTAGATTTCTCATTCAATCAAAAAGTGAATTAAATTGGGATTTAAAATAAAAAATGGTGAAAAAATATTCAAGAAATAATTGAAGGTATTGCTAGAACTTGTATAATATATTTAGAATCTGATAGAAATGATAGTAAATTTGTTTTATTAGAAAATAAATTATTTGATATGATATTATACTAATATACATTATATAAATGAATAGATAATAAAAGGGATAAAACAAAAACAATTTCTGGCATTTTAAATTATTCTAAATGGAGATGGTCAGAAGAAGAAGGATTAGATGAATGTATACAAATAAGAGTCTTACTTCATATTAGTGAATGGAAAACCTTCATGTAAAATCAAATATCTAATTAGGTAAAAGATGGAATACATATGTTATAGCCACAAATTTTATTACACACTATGCTAACATCATCTTAGAATATTCTAATGCTACATAATTCAAGTGGATATTTTTGATTTCTGATATTTTTATATAAATAATTCAAAATGAATTAGATAAACTGCTTGTTGCTAGATATTAACATAAAATGGCTAAAGGGAAAGCAATTGTAAGAAAAATTAGAAAATCAGAGAATTATAGTAAATGAAAGAGAAAATCATGCTGAAATGATAAGAACTTTAGAATATGAAATGGTAAAAAAAACACAGTCTAAAAAAATTGGTAGATTTACAAATGTAATATAGTATGAAAAAGATGTCAAATAATGAATTTTATTATAGGTAATACATCAAAAAAAACTCTTAGTGATATTACTAATACATCACAAAATAGGTAAAATATAAATTATATAAAAATTCAATACTATTTAGAAAAGGTCTAATGCTCTTCTTAACTGACAGTAATTCTATAGATATAAACATATTTCTTTTATTATATGGTTTGGCTTTGAAGCATAATTAAAAGTATGATAAAAAAGGATTAGAAAAAAAGGATCACTTCACAGATTGTAGCTCTACTAGAACATTTTTTTTTAGATGGAAATATTCATAAAAATAAAAGAATGAATAGATATAATATATAAGAAAAACTAGTTGAGAAATGGAAAAATAATGAATTAATACAAGATGTTAAAATTTCAGAAGTATTTTCTATTAATAATTGAATAATAAGATTTATTGTAAAATTTAAAAAAAACTTATCTGAGTAAGCTATAACTGATTCTTCAACAGTTTAAAGTAAAAATTGTTATTTTCTGTTATTTTAAATTATCAGTAAAATAGCAAGAATCTTACATTCTAAATAATTAAAGTCAAAAAGTTTTTATTTAAATAGTTTCAATTAAATTTATAAAAAAAAATTTAAGTTTAAACCATGTTGTAACACAGAGTTTTTTTGATATTACACATATAAGTTTTTACTTATTATATTGTTAACGTTCAAACTTTTCAGATTGCAACTGTTAGATGCGGTGTCAGAGGATTGACTCTTTTATAGTTCACGTAATAATTCCAGTCAGTTTATGATAATCTTGGCTAATTTACTATCAGTTTATAGGTTTGAATCAAGTTTATTAAATGTGAGCAGCTTCAATTACGAGTTACGAGTTTTCACAGTAAATTGGAGAAGAGTTTCAGATACGAGGTAAAAAATAAGAAATACTTTATTGAAATAAAAAGAAATAATAAGATAATGATATACGAGAGGATAAGAAAAAGAAATAAGAAACAGAGGTACATAAGGTAAAGAGTAGCGTTACGCTATCTTTTACAAGAGAGAGGTTCAATATAACCGTCGGTTCTATCTTTCTAGTGAATAAAAGAGGTTGTATTTATATCTATTCTAATACATATTTGACATATCTAATATATTAACTATGTTAACTATATTAACTATATTAACTATATTAACTATGTTAAACATATCTGATATGTTAGACATATTAGCTATATTAAACATGTTAAACATATTTGATATTATCAACATTTGTACTTCGCTACACAATTGTTAATCTATGATCATCAAGATCGACACCCGGTCACAATATCATGAACTCTTGTAATTGTAAATACATTATTAGATGATAGATATAAATTTCATCAAATTTCGCTAATAATTTTTTATGATTCAATGGCAAATCACAAATTAATTAATATATATAAGAATATTAATATAAAGTTTATTGATGGTATAAGTATAATATAAAAAGAAAATAAATCTGACTTTATATTTTTATAATTTATAAATTTTTTCACTAATTTTACAAAATGTTTCTCAATTATTACATTTAACAATTATATAAAAATTTACATATTTATAAAATATATATTCATGAATATATTAAATAAAAAAAAGTCCTTAAAATAAATAATAAAAAAATTATGTTTTGTTAATATAATATTATATCTAAATTATTTTATAAATTAAAAGGTATACAGTCAACTCTTAATATAGCAAACTCTTGATATAACGAATTTTTTAAACAAATATAATAAAATACTCTTATTATAGTAAATTAGCTAATCAAATCTCTTAAAATCTTCACTATATCCTTATAGTGAAGTTGAGGTTTAGGATATAGAGTTTGTTATAACAAGAGTTGACTGTAATTGTACTGAAATTAAAACTTGAAATTATGAATGTTACAATTATAAACAAAATTATAGATAAAGAATTTTGATGATTATAAATTAAGTAAAAAATTTGATAAATTATAAGCGAAGAATCTAATGATGATAAAATAAGTAAAGATTTAATAAAGATACAAAAAATATAATGAAAAATCTGATAAAATTATTAAAGTACTTTTAAGTAATAAACAAATACTACATATTAATAAAAATTTGTATTATATTTTAATATTATTAAGAAATTAATATTTTGTTAAGTTCAAAGCATAAAATATATAGGTTAAAATTTAGCTAGTTTAAATTTATTTTTTTTTTAAAAAAAAAAAATATTTTTTATTAATATTTTAGTTATCTATATATATATTGACTTAATAGATATAATATATTATCTATAATTTAAAAGTATAAATATAATAACAAATATCTAATAATTTAAAAAGTATAAATAAAGATTATTATTACTACTATTTAATCATGAAATATTTTTATTTTTGATAAAAAATATCATCATAGTAATCCTTATAAGTTAGTTTATAAACTGAATTAAATCTTTATAAGGTATAAAAAATAATCAATATTGTTTAAGCAAAGTGATGAACTTTTACTTTTAAAAATTAAAGTAAAAATCTTATTATCATATAAATTTTTCAGTTATTACACTATGTTACAATTAAATTGATTGATAATCAAAAATAAAAATAAATAATAATCAGAATAATTAAAAAAAATATAAATTTTTATATTTTTTATTTTCTTAAGTTTTTATATTTACAATTGCATAAGTTTATTATTATATAATATTATATTATTGTAGTTTTATTTGTAAAAAAAATCAAAAGCTTATAATAATAAATTAAGAGTTTAAAAACTGAGAATTTTAAATTTTTTATTTATAATAAACAATCAAGAATTTAAAAAAAAAATTTATAAAAAATCTTAAAAAAATTAAGAATTTAAAAAGAACTTAAAAAATCAAAAAAATAGAATACTTTAAATTTTTTATTTAAAGTGAAGCAAAATATAATATATATTTATATATTATAAAAAATTTGATTATGTGATTTATTACATTTTTTTATTCACATGCATAATCTTTGACTAATAATTTTAAGTTTTAATTATTCATCTTTATTTATCATATAAATATTTTACTTTAGATTCACAATAGTTTCTGTTTTCTAATATATATAATTTTTACTAATAGTTATTAATTATTTTAGATATAAATAACTCTTTCTATCACTAAAACTAAAAATGATAAAAAAAAATTGTAGAAAATAATAATAATAAATAAAACTCACTTTTTTTTATTAGAAAATAACCAATAATAATATCCAGCCAAAAATTAATTTATCAAAATATTAATATAATCAGAAACCTTAATTTCTAGTAAAAGTTTTTCTAACTATTCTACTGCAAATATAAAAGTTAAATCTTTTCTTACTTCACCTTTAAATAAAGAAAAAAGTTTTAAAACTATCAATAATAATAGAAAAATTTTATTAGATAAAGATCAAACCTTCTATGTCTTCAAAATAGTCTTAATAATAAATATAATAACAAAAGTAGTATCTACTTAAAGTAAGATTAGAAGTTCCAATCTATTTTGCTTACTATATCACAGAAAAATTCTACTCTAAAAAATCTAATTAAGATAAATAAAAATTATTGTAAGTATCATTCTACCTTACAAAACTGCCAAACTTAATACTTGTATTAATATTATCAACATGCCTAATTTTAAAACTATAAAGTTTCAGTTAATATATCTAAATCTCTTTAATCTCTAAAAAAAATAACAAAAAGCTATTAATCATACATCTACCAAATAATCTAAAAATAACAAAAAAAATTCAATTAAAATAATGTTGTTTGAATTATAGATCTCAAATTTTTTTAATCTATCTAATAATTCTAATTAATAAATAATAACATAAGATCTTTGTATGCTCTATCAATAATAAGAGTAAAGAAATATTTAATACAAGTATTTATGCAAATTACAGTTAAGTAAATAAATTAAATACTATTAAGCAAAATATGGATCTAAATAATCTTTACAATTTGAATTGCTTGCTAAAATTTTAAACCAACTTGTAACAATTTCAGGCTAACTTATTAAAATAGATGTTAATCTTTATTTAACTATTAAGCATATTATAACTATTAAAAAGATTCTAAATATTAATGTTTTGCTTTTATACTAAATAAATCTACTTAATAAATCTTTTAATAAAAATGAAATCAAAACTGAGAAAAATACTTATGTTACTGATCCCAATATTAATGATAATATCATCATAAACAATTATCTAAATTGATAATTTTATGAGATAAAAATGCCTTTTTAAAAGCTAATCTTAAAGATAATATGTTAAAACTTTAATAATATAAGATATGTTATTACTGACATATAATAAATCTTGCAATCATAACTTAATATCACTTAGATGTTTTTACTACTATTAAAAAAGTTACTTCTTTTTCTAACTATAAAAAGTTGGTTAAGAATATATTCGTCTCTATACTTAAATTTTTTTTAATGATTAATAATTTGAATAATGATAAATAGTAATCTCTAATAACTTATATTTAATAATAATAATTTTAATACTACTAATAATAATAAGATTATATTCACTAAAAATATTTTATCTTCTTATTTTAATATAGTAACTCATAATATTAATTTATTTTTCCAATCACAAAAATAACAATTTTTACTTAACACTTAATGAAATTGATTATTTAAATATAATAAAAATACAAGATATTAATTTCAAATTAAATAATAACATTTTATCATTTTCTAAATTGACTTTATTATCTTATATACATTTTTTTAATTTTAATCAACAATTACAAACCTTTGATTTTAGAATTAGCCTTCTTATCAAAAAAATTTACACATCAGATAATACTACCTTTTTTACTTTACTTATTCTTTAACAAATCTGACAATCTTAAAGCTTCTATTTGATTTAACTAAAGATGGTCACCGCAATTAAAAAAAATGGCGCAATTGAGTTGCAACTTATGGCGCAATTAAATTTTCTTATGATGCAATTAAGTTGCAACTCAATTGAAATTTAAAAATAATTATGGGGACCATCTTTAGATTTAACGAATTACAATCAATTGTGATATCATCATTGAATAAACTATTTTCTCTTAATATTATCAACATAATAATAATATATAATTAATTCCTTTTATTTACATTAAAAGAACTATACATTTTATAGTAAAATAGCATATGGCTTTCCATTCTGCTATAATTAGTAAAGTTTTAAAAATAAAAAATAATACTATATACATTCAACATTTTGATATCTTTTAAACCTCACATAGAAAACTAAATTATTACCTTGCAAGAGATGTTTATTTAATGACTGATTTGCTTTTAAACCCTTTAATATGAGAAACAAACATAAATTCTATTTTATGACTTTTTCTCTAAATATTTACACTGATCTTAAAGTTCTTATTATTTTAATATTAGTTATATCTGCTCATTATTCTTCTATATAATATATAAAATGGCCTTATATAGTTATACTTTCCTCCAAAAACTATCTGACTACCCAACTTTTTGATATTTTATGCTAATATCTCATTAGCTTTAAATACTAGGATGATAATTTATAATTATATATTAAGTTTAAGGATTTAAAAAATATTTCAAATATAATTTGATATCTGATTAATAAGTCCAATTTTGTAAAATTAGTAACCTACATCTATAACTAATATTTAGTAAATTTTCGATCATTAAATAAAATTTTAACCAAGCTAGCTACAACAAATCTCATATTATATATTATCTCCTTACGAATCAGTATACCAAATTTTATAAAGATCTTATCAGTGTTGTTGAAATATTAAATTTCAAAGAATAGCTATTTACATATAAAAGAAATTTAATTTTGATAATTTTATATGTAAATTGCTAACTTTTGAAGTTCAATTTCTCAGCAATCACTAATCGAATCTTTATGAAATTTGGTATATTAATTCTCTTAAAGTAAGTTAATCATATATATAAAAAAGGCTTTATTGTAGCTAATTTGGTTACAATTTTATTTATGGTTGAAATTTTACTAAGTGCTAGTTACAGATGTAGATCAATGATTTGTATAAAATTGGACTTATTAATCGGATATCAAATTATGTTTGAAATATTCTTTAAATCCCAAAACTTAATATATAATTATAAATTATTATCCTAGTATTTAAAGCTAATGAGATATTAGCATAAAACATCAAAAAGTTGGGTGGTCAGATATTTTTTGGAGGGGAGTGTACAAGTTAGTTAATAATAGTTGGCTTGACTATAGTCTTCAGTTAACTCAACCTTCCTTTATAAGTTGAAATTTCAGCAAAGATTTTATTTATCAGTGTTCCATGTTATATTTGAACTCCATAATATAAAATTGTTGATATTAATTTGATTTTTTTGTTAGAAAATCCTGAAGCAATTTAATTAACGATATCATTAAACCTGAAAAAGGAAATAGTTTAAAAAAATAAAAAAATAAAAAATTCAGAAAATTAATTGAGAATAACATTAAAAATAATTTAACAATATATACAGTAGCATAAAGTGATTGAACCCAATCTTATATTTTTAAATTCATTGTTAAAAAGTCATAATTTCAAAACGATTTATTCAACGGGGTGGTCCAATTCTCCGCTACCTTTTTAATCTTACCAATCATTTCGGCGTACTATTATAAAAAATGCCATAGTCAATTAAAACCCAACCCTAATACATGCTTGCCCAACTCCCATTTTGCTCGGAGCAAAATCGTCAATTTCTCTCTATTTGACATATTTTCCAACCTGATACCCCCGTGCAAATCTCCCTTGCATGTCTCCCCTTGCATGTGCCTGTAAACGTTTTATGGCCAATTGCTTCTCCTCTTCCGTGATATTATCTTCTAATTCCGCAAAAGAACTTCCGGCAAGCGACGTCAAAACAAAAAAAAAAGAAAGCGTTAAAACTTGAATAAATTAACAAAACATTTCTGATTTATAAATATAATTTAAAAGCATCTGTGATTAATAAAATTATAAATCGGAGATAAAGTTTGGTAATTATGCGACTCGATGTAAATGTTTATCGGTCCGATCTGAGATTCATCGATTTTAGACATTGGTCATATGATCAGATCGCGATCGTTAACATCCCTATAAATAGTAATTTAGCTTACCTCTCTTTTTTTTATTCAATCTTTTTTTCATTATTTCATTATTTCGTTAGAAAAAAATTTTTTTTATATATCAATGGATAAAACTAACGAATATCAATATACGACTGTTTCTTCTGATATTTCATCAGGTAGACAAAGACTTGTTTTTATCCTCCATGGTAGTTCAAACAATAATAATCATGTTCAAAACAGTTCAAGTGGTGTAAACACTGAAAATGTACACAGTCAAGGTGATTTATGTTAAAAATAAAAATTTTTTTTTTGTGGCGTTTTATTATATATGTAGTATATATAGCATATAATGAATAATATATATTTTTTATAGTACCCATTTCAGAAGTTACTGACCACCATTTATCAAGCGTTAGCGCTACTAAAATAACTGTGCGAAAAACTGTTTCCACTGATAATAATGTTATAATAAAGAAACAAGAAACTATATCGGGTTCTCATACAAAGCTTATTCGAAGTTATATTCATCGCGTCGTGCAACGCTTTCCTAGAACAAATCAGCAGCGGCAACAACAACAGCAACAGCAACAGCAACAACAACAACAACAACAACAACAGCAGCAGCAGCAGCAACAACAACAACAACAGCAACAACAACATCAGCAGCAGCAACAACAACAGCAAGAACAACAGCTACAACAAAAACAAAAACAACAACAACAGCTACAACAAAAACAACAACAACAATTACAGCTACAACAACAACTACTACAGCAGCAGCAGCAGCAACAACAACAACAACGGCAACAGCAAAATAGATTGTATCAGAACGAAGAGGAAGATTATTCGGATGATGGTTACAATTCACAAGAATTTGATTTAGAATTACTAAAGCTTGTAAAGGTAATAATTTTTTTTTCAAAATTTTTTTTTTTTATCGTCATTAAACATAACGTTTAATTTAATTTAATTTCTTTTCTTTTTTTGCTTTTAGAAAAATCTTCGTGTTTTCGTTGAAGATTCATCAACAAGAAAATTAAGGAATGGTGAATGCAAATGGTCCGAGCTTAGACCACAAGTTAGAAATTTTTATTTTCCTAAATTTAAAAAATATTTGCTTGATAGGGAAATACATGCTCCAAATGCGATGATATTTAAATGTATTAGGGATCTTCACATTTCTCGTCGCGATGCATGGCTCAAGAATATAAGAAGATCACGTGAATAACTTCCAAGGGTAAATTGATGAAATTTATTTGTTAGCGAGCAGTGAATATATATGTTTCTTATCTTATATACTAAGTAGGATCGAGTGTAAATAATCGCTTTACTTGGAATAAATTTTTACGATTAGTAAAATTAAGAATTCATTATTACGTTTTTAATCATTGTAAGGGACGTTAATTATTAAATTACGAGTAAAGCAATCATCATTAACAGAAACAAGAGTTGGTGGGGAGGAGCACTGTATCATTAATGTATGAATGTTATAATAAATCACTAGCTTATTACAGTAATTGTAAATCACTCGGGTCATCATATTCGTTAAAGTTTTCGCATGAATATCTTATTATTTTCAAAGATAATATTAGTTCTTTGATCGGGGTTTTGAGGTGATAATTATTTGCTGATGATCACTAACAAATATTGAAGTATTTACGATCATTAATTATTAATCATTAAACTCAATTTCGGTGTCCTCATATCCTAAAATAGAGAATCAAAACTGAATTTTTAACTACCCAATTTCACCAACACTTTTTTTCACTTCACGTGATTTTTGGCCGGCATTATTGAGCTTGGCTGAAATTTTCCAAGTGACAAATAAGGTGACAAATATTTTCATACTGAAAAATTCTGTCTCTAAAATACATAGTAAAAATGGAAAACAGAGAGTATGACAATTTGTATTAGGCTATGTGAGAATGAAAATAGTGTTGACAATATGAGAACCTTTCAAATTTAGAAAATAAAAGCTTAAATAAACTTTTTTTAGGTAGTTTATTTAATTTTTAAGATTAAAAGGGCTATCATGTAAAAAAAAGATATTTAATTCTATTATTCATAATTCAAGATATTGGTCAAATTGATTAAAAATTTAAATTCTAAGAATTTTTGATAAAATTTTAATAAAAATAAAATCTTATGTATTTTAATTTAATAATATCAAAATAAAATATAATAAAAATTGAAATTATGTGAATAAATTTCATATATGCTTAGAAAACAAAAATGTTAATATAAATAGTATTTATTTTTTAATATATTTTTTATCAAAAAAGTTTCTTATTATACTTTATTAGAATAAAATAAACTTTTAAAACAAATTTTTATAATGGTATTAAAGAAGTAATTTAATTATAAATTTAGTAAAATTTTGTTATATATTAAATTTTAAACTAGCCTAGGCTCAATTCTTATTATTCAATATCTTAATATAATATTGTTATATTTTATAACCTTTAGTTATCAAAAAATATATTGATCATATAGGTACTTTATAATAAAAAGGGAAAAAATTACCAAAAAAATTTTTTCTTTTATAGGTTTATATTATATTTTTATTTTTAATAAAATAAATTCAGATTTAATATTAATTCAAAAATTTTTTTTAATAATTTTCTTTATATTTATATAGTTTTTTAATTTTGATTTTAATTAATTTTAAGAATTTTATTATTTTTCACATATGCGATATAACACTATATTCACGTGACTTATATGAAATACACGTAATATTTATATATATGCAACATTTGTTTATATGATACATATATTACATATGTATTATACGTATCATTTATATATGTGATTCACGTGATGCTATCTATTTAACTTTTTTTTCACTTTTTTTTCGCTATGCTTTTAATCTTAATGCACATTAACCTAAAATCCTTACATTTATTTTTTTATTTTAGCATTATTAATTGTAAGTTATTTAGTACCATCATCTTTTTTGTAATTTCACTTTTACAGCTGTTAACTGTATCTGTTCATTATCTCAAATTTATAAATTTATGCCTTTCTTTACTTTTAATATGTTGCTAATTGTTAGTTTATACTTTAATTATTGTTGACTTTGCTACCTCATTTATGTTTGATATTGAACTTTTCTCTATCTTCTATTTGTGTTGTTGGTTATTAATTTGTTATTAATTGTTTATTACCTTCAATTTATGTTTGTTAGTTGTTGGTTGTTAGTTGTTAGTTATTACCTTCAATTTATATATATTGCTAGCTTCTTTTATTATTATAGGTTGTTCGCTCTTCTAATTTGTATTTGTTATTGGTTATTAGTTCTCATCTTTATTATTATTTACTATACGCTAGCTCTAGTTTGTATTTGTTATTAGTTAATGAAATGGACAGTGAATCTTCTTCAATCTCTGTTATTGAGCTAGGTAAGATTAAGTAAACTATATATATAATATTTTATAATGCTTAACATAATCATAAGTGTTATTCTTTTATTTTCATATAATTAGAATGTATGCAATTTCAAGGGAATATAATACTAAATGAATCCCAATCATCAACTTTATATTCTGGAAAGATTTTTTTAACATGAGAAGTATGTGAAAACTTCCTTAATAAATGGGTTAAAAGGCAAGGATTTTGAATTATAAAAGCCTGTATATACCGAAATAATGATATTATACGTTGAAAAAGTTTTATATGTGATCATAAACATTTCTACAAATTAAATTCGACAAGGAATACAGTCACGAAAAAAACATAATGTTCTTTTATAGTTAACATATCATGTCCAAAGATCAATAACCCTGAAAATAATATAATCATCAACAAAATTGTTGATAATCATAACCATCCTCCAAATAGGGGTCAAATTGAATTTGAAGATTGCAAAAGATTTACTGATGAAATGCTAGTTGATATAAAGTTCATAACAGAAAACTGTAAGTTTAGAGTTACAGCACAAAGAAAGTTCTTAATAATTAAATACCTAACATAGCCAATTTATTCAAAAGATCTATACATAGTAATATAAAACTTCCATCCTACTAACAAATCCTTGTCCAATGACACTGCATAGATATGTTCATATTTATTATAATTTATTATAGACATATACATCTAGAATATATAATAAGATTTAATGTTTGGATTTATAGGTTTCCAATTGGCTTGATCAACAGAAAAATGATGATACACGTTAGATTGTTATGAGTGAATGGAATAGTGATAATAATTTAACTCAACTACTTTAGATGATGCTAAATCAGGTTCAACATTGAATACAATACTCTGATTGCATTTTAAATGATATCACTCATAAAATAAATTGTTATGAAATGGCATTATCATTATTCGTTGGATTTGATAATGATTGGTAAAATATATTATTATCATAGGCACTTTTACCTGACGAAAGTATTGATTCACATATTTGGATGTTTTAGGAAATCGTCAAAGTAACTAATATTTATCTGGCTATTATTTTACTGATACAGATCCAGCAGTTGATACTTCAATTCGTCAAGTATTTACCACAACTTATTTAATTTACTGCATTTATCATATTACTCAGAATTTACATAAGAATCTTAAAAAGGTATTAGGAGAAATATATAAAAAGTTTCTTGAGAACTTTTATTAATATCATAATAGTTTAAAAGAAGTTATCTTTTAGCAATGATTTGATAAGCTAATTTATGATTATTCTAATGCACGAATTTATTTAGAATTTCTTTATAAATCAAAGCATGATTACTACATTGCGTGTAGAATCTGTAAATACAAGCTTAAAATGTTTATTATATTATTTAAATATTTTGCTATGTGAACTTATAACTGAAATTAACAGACTGCTAGATATTCACTGCTAAATATTTAAGATAAGAAGAACAAGTATAGATTTTGGCAGCTCGCGATTCCAGTTATTAGAAATTAAAACAAAGGAAATTTCCTATTTAATAATGTAGATAATTATCATAAGATTTCTTACACTGACAATCTTACAAATGCAGCGAAACAAGATCAATCAATCAGTTTATTATACTGCAAAACTTATTACAAGAGAAGTTTCAGAAACTTCTGATTAAAACATTAAATTAAATGATAATCAGGAAGAATTCAATGTTGATGATGCACAAATTACCTTTAACCAGCTGATTGATTTTGTAAAATCAGAAATATACAAGAAATATGGGCAATTAAGGTTGACAATACTTGAAGATCAAATATCATATTTTATTGTTAAAGAATCGATCTCACATATGTTCTTGCCTTTATATTATATGATATGATATAGTATGCAGACATTATTTTCAATTAATGCTAAATATAAGCTCAGCAATATTTCATATTAGAATGTTATCTTCACACTGATATTGTAATAAGGAAAATAGAGCAAAAGAGTTCTTTGTAATTATGGACAAATACTCTCAAAACTAATCTATTGAAATTATTACTAATTATACAATTCTATATTTATATCTTTTTAAACAAGAAGCAGATTTTAAAGAAGAAAATTTAACAATTTTTGAACAAAAGATAACATATGGAAATATTAGTGGCATATACAAGAAAGCACTTAATAAAGCATTGCAAAGCAAGAAAAAATCTTAAGAATTAATGAAAATGCTTCAAGATTTTATGGAAAATGATATTGATGATTAGTCAAATTTAGAAGATATGCAGCAGGATGATTACTTGGATAAAGAGAATATTGATCCATCCATTTGCTAATTGCAAAATCTGAAAGTTCGTTGTGGTAAAGGCCATTCAGTTAGTACTAAAAAATATAAATCAGAACATGAAATGTCAAAAGTCAAGGCAAATTAATGACAATGTAAAAAATATAAAGGTATTAGGCTTTATCAAAAGAACTGCAAGAAGGGTTAGGAGGATTAATTTTGATTCATCTTATATAAATTGCATTTATTATAATCAAATAATAAAGTCAAAGTCACATGACTATTGATCACGTGATATTATAATTAATTAATTTAAGTCATATAATCTACTATCACATAATATTTAGAGTCTAGCATTATATCACTATGGTGATATTTTATATAACCCTTTATTAAATTTATTAAATATTAAAATTTTATTAATAATAAAAACCTGATATAATTCACAAAAACATAATATAAATATTACTAAAACCCACTGATTAATTTTCTATTTAAAAAAATATAAGTAAAATATGAAAAACTATGTAAAATAATAAAAATATAATCCATTTTTCTCCTAAAATCCCTTTAAATCATCCTAAATATTCATTATAGTAATATTGCTATTTTTGAAAAAAAAATAAAAAATCAGAAAAATTGATTAAAATTCAACTTAAA
>CAJVPQ010000870.1:0-22434 GCA_910591825.1 Funneliformis caledonium
AAAAATAAGAAATAATTTATTAAATAGAAAGAAAATAATAAAATGATAAAATATAATAAAAATAAGAAAAAAGAATAAATAAACAAAAGGATTACACAAAGTGAAAGAGTAGCATTGTACTATCTTTTATAAGAGATTTCTATACAGCTATTAGTCTGGTTTTTCTAACTTATAAAGAGCTTGTATTTTTATCGATTCTTTTACATATATTGATATATCAAATATATTAATTATATTAACTATATTAACTATATTAAACATATCTGATATATTAAATATATTAACTATATTAAACATATCTGATATATTAAATATATTAACTATATTAAATATATTTAACATGTTTAATATGTTTGACATTTTTAACATTTTATACTTTGTCACATATTTGCAAATTTACAATTGTTAAGATCAATACCTAGTCACAATATTTTATTTTATTAAATATTTCTTTTCTTTCATATATTATTTTCTTTTATTATAATATATTTTATTCTATTTCTTATTCTGTTTTTCTTAAGACTTCATTTTAAATCTTCTGATCAATTATTTTATTATCAACTTCTTTCTCTCAAATTCTTAATCTATTATTATTATCATCTTATATTGTTATTATTATTATTTATATATTATATGTTATAATCATTATTATTTATATATTTTAAATTATAAAGCATTAAATAAATTGTATTTTATTTTTATTCTATTTCAGTAATTTATATTATTATTTATTATTCAGATTTATTATTTTAATTTACTAAATTTATTAAGAATTAAGATAACTTATTATTCTTTTCTAAATATTAAATTAAGCATAATTTTTCTTTATCATTATAGTTTTATCATATAATATAAGTAATTTATATAATTTTTTTATAATTTTAGTACCTAAATATTAGAAATCTATTAATGATAAATGCATTTTATTTGAATTACCTTTAATGCTAATTTTAGATTCTTAAAGTTATAATTAGACACAAGTTCTAATAGAACGTATCTAATTGATACTAATTTGAGAATTATCACTAGATTATAAATATTTAGAATCTAAGCTTTAAGATTGTTAGACTTACAGAATTACTATTATATTTGAATAGAAAGATCACCTTTAACCATAAAGATTATCACTTTTTATTCTTACTAATGTCAATTAGAATTACTATAATTCTGCCTATTATTAGAAAATATTAATACATGATTAGAAAGATCTAAAATAAATAACCTTATAAGATTTATATTTTGGAAATTATCATCTTATATAGAACTCAGAAAGATAAATGACTGTCATATCTATATAGTTAAATTTACTTAAGAATTAAATCTAATTTCTATTTTAAATAATAGTTTAATTAAATAGTATTACAATAATATAATGCAATCTATTATTACTATAGCCCTTACAAAATACTTAATTTACTAATTACTGGTTAATCACTTTTTACTTGTATAAAAGCCTCTGAATTTAAAGACATAAAATAATATCTATTATATATCTATCAACAAAAGTTAAGTTTTTATTAATTCTAGTTTTATTTATATCCATTTGTTCTTTAAACCTATTATTTAAGTATAATCAATATTAATTGATGAATTAATTGATCAGTTTCTAATATATAATAGTATATATTCACATATTTAGTTCTAATAAAATTCTTTTAAAAATTATTCAGTTTTATGTTTTTACTGAGATCTGATTTTATGATTATTGTAATGCAATATACAATAGGAAAGTTCAGTCATTACTAACTGAACTAAAGTATTATCTCTTAATTGATTTATATAATAAAATTACTATTTCTATTTATATTTAATATCAATTAATTTGTAAATCTTTTCTCTGATTCCTATTCTTTTCTTATTAATTCTAATTTTCATTTTCTTTTCTAATTTTTCTAATAAATCTAATTTCTTATTAATCTAATTTCTATTTTCTTTTTTAATGATTTTTAATCTAATTTTTTCATTAATAAATTTTATCATTACATTATAATTTAATTATTATTTTCTAATATTATATTATTCTTTCACTAATATTTCTAATATTTTTAACATTATGTCATATTTATTTTCAGATTTCATTAACATTTATTTTAATTACAATGCAAATTTCTATATTAACTTTTATTTTTAACTTTTTATTCCAATTCCAATTTTCTAATTTTCTTTTATTATTTCTTATTTATCTTCTTAGTCATTAATTTAAAAGTCATTACATATTCTAATTATATATTATCATTATTTGTTCATATAATATTATTATTATATCATCTTTATTTTTAGATTTCCTCAATTTTCAGTTAAATTTTCTTTTTTTTTTTATTATTTTAATTTTGTATAATAAATTTTTTATTTTCTTTATATTTATATATATATATTTACATTCTTTTTTTTATTATTTTTACTAATTTTTTTTTTAGTAATATAGATTATACAAGTATTTTATAGTTTATATTTATCAGATTATTTCATTTAAATCTTTATATAACATTTATACATTTCCTTCTTTTTCTTCTTTTATTCTAAGAGTTCTTCAATTATTTCCTTATTCTGTGACTTTAATTATTTATATCTTCAGATTTTGCAATTTATTTGTGATTTGTATTTTGATATAATTATTATATTATATTTCAGTTATTATATTACATTTAGTTAATGTATTATCTTCTGATTTATTATTGTATTCTATTTCAGATATTATGAAATATGTATTATATTCTGATTATATTATGTCTTATATAATTGTGTCACTTAATTATTATATTAGATGATTAATATTTTATTAAATTATTCTATTATTTATTTTATTATGTGATTTTAGTTAATTATTTTTCATTTATTTGATTGGTTATTTTTTAATCTTCTTATATTATAATTTTTAAAATATTATCTAAAAACTTGATATATCATTTTGAGATTTTTTGATACTACAATATAATTAAAACATTCAGAAAAATAAGCAACTTCAAAAAATCAGATAAAGCATTAGATACAATGATTTATTTTTTAATATTTTGATTAAATTTAAATAAATATTTAAATTTTATTTATTTATTAAAAAAAATATAATTAATATCAATATTACCATCAATGCTAATACTAATATTATTACTAATACTAATATTAAAGTTAATACTATCAAAGCTATTATTAATATTAATACTAATATTGATATTAACTTTAATTTACGCTAAAGTTAATATTACTAAATAATGTTAGTGCTATTACTAATATCAACATTAATATCAATACTAATACTAATATTATTATTAATACTAATACTAATATCAAAACTAAAGTCAATATAAAAGTCTGTATTAGTACTATCATTAATGTAACTATTATTAATATTAATATCACAATAAATAATAAAAAAGCAAGACTTTTAAGAAATTATTTAAATAATTTTTAAATTTTTATTTCTAATATATGATAATAAAAATTTTTAATTTTAATTTTATAATAATTAATATTAAAATAAAATAAAAATGAAAGTGAAGTCAGTATTAATAATAAAGTTAGTTAAACTAATATTAGCATTACCTTTAGTATTACTTTAACCTATACTAAAATTTAATTTTTTTATAATAAAAATTTAAATAAATCTAAAATTCTTAATATATGATAATTTTTATATTAACTTTATATTAAAAAATATTAAAGAAAAAGAAAATGATGATTCAAATAATAAAAATAATAAAAAAGATAAAAAATTTATCTTTTTTTTTTATAAATTTTTATAAATACTTTTATTACTTTATAGAAACTTTGTTTCCTTACTATGCAGTAACTACACAGTACCTATTAGGCTATGATTAAGCTACTACTAAGTAAGGTAGTAACTATATATTTACTATATAGTCACTTTGCAGTTACTGCGTATTAAGAAAACTAAGTTTCTATAAAGTATATTTATTTTGATTAATCTATCTAATTAAAAAAATTTGTAATATTTAGAATAACTGTATATATATTTACTTAATTATGTTACGTATCTTTTTATTTATCAAATTTTTTTGTGTTATGACTTTTTGTGAGTACACACCTTTTGTTTATTTTTCTATTATTATTTGTTGCATTATCTTGTATTATTTTACATTATCTCCTTCTGCATTTAAAATTTGAATACACATCTTTTTTGTAAAAAGTAAAAATTAATGTTTAATAAATTAAATCTGAAAAATAAATTTGTTAAATTAAACTTTGTAGATAATGTAATTAGAAAGTATAATATATATATTTGATTGAATTAAAATTTGTAAGCAGTGTGATTAGAATCTTTAATAAGTTAATGTAATTTAAAAGTTTGTAATAAATAAAATTTAATTAAAAAGTTAACAAAAATAGATCTAATTAAAAAATTGTAAATGAAAAATATTAGAAATTAATTTTATAAATGAAAAACTTTTTAGTGATAAATTTTAATATAATTATATATACTTTTACCAATTTGTATATTTTGCTTTAAATTATATTTCACATATCCTATTTATTAATTTATATGTGTTTTATCTAATTTACATATTTTTGCTTCACCTTCTAATTTTTAATTTATTTTTTCGCTTTTTATTTATTAATTACTCTAATATATTTATATCAATTGAGTCTTCTAAATCACGTAAAAAAAGATTGCAAAGAGTTGAATAACACTAAAAAAAGATAATATTTTAACCTAAAAAGCATGGATCAGATATACTCACACTGTAATTTAAAATTTGATTGAGTGAGAAGAATTAAAATAGTAGCTTGTCTTCTCCTAAATTTTTTATATGTTATGCAGGTAGTAAGATATGTTTGATTCTTCTTCTTATCTATTTGATTTATATACTTTTAATGCTCAGAAATGAGAAGTTTTTGTAAAAATATTAGAGCTTATAACAGACTTTTGGCTTGCTTATTTTTTAGTGCTAATATTGAGAAATGTTTTCAGGCTTAAGGTGTATTAAATTTTAAAATTTATGACCAAATATACTATCACATAGGATCTTTGATACCAAATAAAGGTCAGAATCCAATATTTATTTAGCTTTATATCTATAACACTGATTATGAAAAATAGCAATAGGTTTTATGCTATAAAAAATCTGAATAGTAAAATTTTGCAGAATTTACAGAATATGTTGAAAATTTACAATCCATATATTTAGAATTTTCACTAAGTAAGAGATTTGCTTCAGAATAAACATGAATTTACAGAAATTTCTATATGAATTTATTATAATCGTTCACATGATACCTACTATATAACACTCTTATTACTTCTAATATTGTGATTATTATGGTTGATGATAGTTATGAAATTGTTCTGTCTAATTGAGATATTATTCTTAATCTCTATAATAAGTTATTACAAAAAATATCTGAATTGCATTCTTCCTATAATTTGTTTTAATATGTATTGCTATTTTTAAAAAGTGATAATGGGTAACATCTGAATATTCTACTTATGGAGAATAAACAAAAATTAATAGTGATTACTATACAATACTATTCCTATAAATTACAAATTAGACATGAAAGTTAGTTGCATATTGCAGGTCATTTGTATTAGTAGTATATTGTAGACCAGTATTCAAAAATTGAGTAATATCATTTAAATTATCTTAAATTAAATCAATCAACCTTTTGCTTAGAATTGTACAAAGAGATTACTAATAACATATATTATGGTAATATCAGTTTCAGTATTGACCATTAAATAATTCTTCCTTCTTTTTATATTAGTGATTCATGACAAATATATAAATTGTATCAGGAGGTTATAGGTATCATGTTCTAATTCAGAAAACCTGATCTTTTTGTCACTCTCACATGTAATCTCAAGTGGTAAAAAATTACAAAAAAATTGTCATCACATCAATTTGTCACAGATAGACCAGATTTGATAGCACATATTTTTCATATAAAACTATAAGAATTATTAAAGAATTTATGTGTTTATTTATATAATAGAATTTCAGAAATCTGGTTTACAATATGCTCATATTCTTCTGATTCTTTTGTAAATGTCAAAACTTTACACTGTAAATGATTATAATTTGATGGTTTTTTTAATCCTAATATTCATCCTCTTATTACAAAACTATTATATCTACTACAATATATAGTCCTTGTGGTTTATTTAATCCTTCAGCATCCTGTATGAAGGATGGGATATGTCAAAAGTATTATCTAAAATCTTTTCATTCTATCACTCAAGAAAATAATAACAGATATCTTATTTACTAAAGTTATGATAATTGTTTTTTGATAAACTGAGGAATGATGTCTGTCTAGATAAATATTAAATAATATTTTATAATGTTAAATTGCTGATAATATGATGCATATATCAATATTAAAATATGTAATTCAATTTTAGTCATTAAATATCTCTCTAAATATGTATATAAAGGCCATAATCAAATTACTATTATATTTTTGAGATTTAATGATAGTAATGAGCTATGATCCTGTGAAGCTGAACCTATTGATAAAATAAAAATATATCTTAATATGAAATATGTTTCAACTTTGAAATAATCTGACACATTTTTCATTATAGGATGTATGGCTATTCTCCAAGTGTTCAAAAGCTCACTATTCACCTTCCTAAGAGGCAACTTATAACTTTCTAGAATAATGATAATTTACAACAAATTTTAGATCACACTAATTCTTATATAATTATCTTAATTATTTAGTTTCAAGAAAATGCAGATAATTTGATGCTTATAATTATAAATATGTTGATTTTCCACTTCTTTATACTTGAAATTCTTCTTTTTACAAGTGGAATTCTTAAAAAACTAACACATTTACAATTGGAAGACTATATATAGTATAACTTTCAGAAGATAAATATTATTATTTGCGAATTTTGTTATTTCATATAAAAGATACTTTCAGTTTTAACGATTTGAAGACTATTGATGATTATATACGTAGAAGTTTTAAGAAAGCATGTATTTATTTAGGCTTTCTTCAAAATGATATTGAGTGAAATATAAGCATAAATCTACTCTATGTAAAAATAATTTGTATTAAAACTATGATCTTTGTAGCAATATGAATGATACAATAGAATAGAAAACTTTAAAATAATTAGAATCTTATTTGCAATTAAATGAAAAACTTGAAGGATTTCCCTAATATGAAAGCCTCTAAATTTCTTGATGGTCCTAATAGATTAAATCAACTGATTCAAGAAGAAATATCTTATGATGTTACAAATTACAAAGTGAATTACATCAGAAAGTTCCTTTGCTAAATAAAAACTAGCATGTTATTTATGATACTGTTTTATCTTCTATTAATAATATATATATCTATTTCTTTGTTGATGATCCTGGTAATACCAGCAAATCTTTTTTATATAATACCTTACTAACTATCATTAGATCACATAGGTATATTACCTTAACCATAGTTTTTTCAGATATTGTAACACTTTTGATTAATAGTAAGAGAATAGCTTATTCTCAGTTTAGAAATCCTCTGAAATTAAATAAACTTTCAACCTGTAACATTTTTTGTAAAAGTAGAGAAGCTAAATTAAGTAATACAGCAAAACTTATTGTATGAGATGTAGCTCTTATATTACATAAAGTTTGCTTTTAAAGTTATGAATAGAACTTTTTGTGATATTACCTGTATTGATAAGCTATTTGGTGAAAAAAATTTTGTATTTAGAGGTTTTTTGACAGGTTTTATCAGTCATATTACATTCTCTTTGATATTATTTCTTTAAGTTTGATTTGCTCTTTTTTATGGAAATACTTGAGAGTAATGAAATTGACTATCAATATGAGACTTAGTTAAGCTTATAATCTACAAGATACCATTAAGCAAAATAAATTTGCTAAATTTTTTATATATATCAGTGATGGTAATTATCCTATTATTTCTGATACAGAAGATAATATAAACCTGCCTTTAGATTTAGTGATAACTAAAAAAGGTTTATTAATTCTTATTAACTTTTTTTATATATGCTTGATTGAAAATTGTAGGAATATAAATTATATAGTTAGTAAAGTCATCTTGACACCTAAAAATATTGATATTAAAAAGATTTTTAATCTGATGTTAGATCAATTACCTGATGATTTTACTATTTATCTAATGCTAACTCTATAAATTTATCTGAAGATAATGATATATTTCAACCTTAATTATATTCACCTAAATTTTAAGATCCTTAAAAATTCTAACTTTTCCTTCTAGTGAACTAAAGTTAAAGGTAAAAGCTCTGATTATACTATTAAGAAACTTGAATCTATCTTAAAGTCTATGTAATAGAATAAGGCTAATTTATCATACTCTTCAAAATAAAGTAATTAATGCTGAAATTATACTAGCTCTTATATTAGAAGTCATAATTTTATCTTTTGAATAATACTAAGTTTTTTTGATAATAACTTACCTTTTATTCTGAATTGCTATCAGTTTCTGGTCTATGTGACTTTTCTATAACTATTAATAAATCTTAAGATTAAACCTTAAATCATGTTAAACTTTATTTACTATAATCTGTTTTCTCTTATGACTAACTATATATTACTTTGTTGAGAATTACTTCTTATCAGAATATCAAAGTTCTTATAAGTAATGATTATGAGAATTTCCAAAATTGTTAGACAAGAAATATGATATATAAAAAAGTTTTTGCATAATTCTTTTTATGAAAAATTCAATAGATATTTTATTTGTAAAGAGAAAATTTATGTATATATTGTAAAAGAGAAGTTCATATATGCATTTGTATAAAATTAATAAACTATTTTTTTTTTAACAAATTTTTTTAAGATTTTGTATAACTTTAATATCATTTATTACATTACTTGTAATCTATTCTAATGCAAAATAGCAGGCTATAGCTAGTTTATATTAAAAGAATTATTACAAAAAAATAAAAAGTACAAAATGAAAATATTTAAAAATAATGATATTTTAAGTTTTTTTTTAATTTCTATTTATTTTTTAATTTTTGAAGTTTAAAAGTAGTATGCTTATATTATATTAATAAAATTTAAATTACTTAATTAAAGAATTATAAAATATATGTTTTATCTATGATTTTTGCATTTATTAAATAATTATAAAATATATGTGTTATCTGTAATTTTTATATCCATTAAAACAGTGATAGCAAATGATCAGGTTATTTAGCAATTTTGAAATAACCTCTGAATAACCTTTGAATAATCTAGTCATTTGAGATCATTTATTATTTAGTCATTTAAATGTAATACATATCAAATTTTATATGCTGGTCAAAATTACAAATTTATATCACGTGAAATATTTATAAAAATATTCAAAATATAATTATTTGAATATAATTATTTGAATAGAATTATTAAGATCACATGATATAATTTTTAAATAACCTGATCATTTATCATTTAATGTTAAAATGATCCAAATGATATATGACCAGTTATTTGAATCATTTGAGATCATTTGGGTCACTTACCATCACTACATTAAAGAATTATAAAATATAAGTTTTATTAGTAAATTTTGCATCTATTATGAATTTTATAAGTTTTATCTGTTATTTTTGTATCTATTAAAAAATTATAAATGATATACTTTATCTATGATTTTTGCATCTGTTAACAATTATAAAATATACATTTTTATCCATATTTTTCTATATGAGAGGTTTGCTAAAAAAAAGAGACTTTAAGATTAATTTCTATTTTTGCATAATATGATAAATAAAATTTGAGCTTTAATGTTGAGATCTATTTTTATAATTCTAAATCATGTGATTTATATAAGAAAATTATTGTATTACATTAAAAATTTTATTTTTTTATTTAAATATTTTAATATTAATAAATAATAAAATATAATATTTAAAAATTAATTATAATATATTATTTAAAATATAACTATTTTATTATTTGATTTATTTTAATGAGAAGATTTAAATTTTATCTTTTTATAATTATTAAATAATGAGTTATTTTATTTTAAAATTTTATTATATAATAAAATATAAAATATTAAATCATATTGATCATTTTCTAAATAGTATATTAATCATATTTATTATTTTTAACAAAAAAAGTGCAAAAAGAAAACAATAAAATAAGGACTGATAAATGAATAAGTTTATTGAAAAGAACTTTATATACAAATAACCTAAAGGTTTTTTCTTATTAACTAATAATAATAATAGTGTTACTGTCAGTTTTCAAGAATTTTCTGATACTTCTCCTCTTCTATTCTTCTTTCATCCTATTATGATGAGAAAATGGACTTTGAAGAGTCTGTACATAGTCTGGCTAGACAAATAAATCTACAGAATAAAATAGAATATATACAAAATGATCCTTTTTTAAAGTATAATTTTCTACTCTTTTACTTATATCACAGTCATTTCTCTCTATCCTTCTAGATGAACAAAGACCTGATCTTTTTCTTAAATCACAAAGGATGAACAAAAGCAAAAGCTAAGAAAATAATAACATATCAATAAGTCTTGCTTCTATTCCTTCTCAGCTTCTAACTTTTTTTTCCTTTCTCGCTGACTTTAAATAAACTCAAATAGGAAATAATAATCAATAATATAATATCATAATAGATAATAATAATATTATGCTAACTCTATCAGAGTTTGCATAAAAGAAATTTTACAATAACAAAACTCTTATTAAATAATACTAAATTGAGAGATCCTTAACAACACAACTATATATCACTTATACTCAAATTAATAATCCTATTATCAATAATATAAAGGATCTATCACTTCATAAATATTATACCTTAAACACATAAAAATGCAATTAGATATTTTACAACAAAATATGAAGAAGTTCAATGAATTATAATCAAACAAAAGCCTTCTTATTACAATGCACTTATTTATTTGTTTAGTAAATAAGAATAACTTTCTGAATTAGACTCCTTATAGAGTAAACGATTTCTTCACAATTTTGTTCAGATAATATCTTGTATTATCTTCAATGATAAGTTAATCAAACAACATTCATTTATTGCAAAAGTTAGTAATCTTTCTTTTGATATAAATGAGTTAAATATTCATCAAATATTTACAACTTTTAAAGTAAAATATTGACAAATTCCTATCAGTAATTTTAAAATTCAAGAGTCAATCACATATTTGTGCACTTTTAATCACAGTATATTCTTAATCATTTCATAAAATAAAACATTATATTTAATGGTCAATCCTTATATGTTATGCTACTTAATAAAAAAACTTACTTAATATGTTCAAGTTCTCACTATTTTAGAAGATCTTGTACTCAAATCAAAGAGTTTTCTAACCTTAGAAATCATAAAATTAAAATTAATATATTAGCTGAATCTGATGATTTTTTTCAGATTTTGAAGACAATGTAGATTCTGAACTTTTACCTCTTACTAATACGTCTTCTCTAGACTCTCCTTTTATAGAGGATAGAACTCTTATTTTTAGTATCCTATATAAGATGTGATATCTTATGAAAGAGATATTTAACTATTTTAAAAAGTATATTGATATAGGATTAGCTAATATTACTAAAATAATAGACAGTTTTTTTTCTAATATTCTCCCAAAATTTTATAGTGAATTTGATATTTAATCAGATCTTTTTAATTTATTAAAGCGTCTCTTTTAGGATTTTTTAAGTCTTTTCTATTTTTTATAATTGGTTGGTTACAAAGCATCCTTTTCATTATTTTTGCAGCTTTCCTGCAACTATTACTCTTATAAAAATGATAAGATTTTTGATCTTTTCATATTTTTTGATCTATATAAAATTCCTGATCATTTTAAATAACTTTCTCTTTTTACTAATTAACTAACCAATAAATTTTTTAATATAAAATCACCTTTAGCATAAAAACTTTTTTTCAATATAGCATAAAATTTTTCTTTTCTTTTTTTGTTTTTCTTTGTTATTTGTTTTTCTGAATATAATATTTTTAATCTTAATTAAGATTGATTTCAGAAGGTAAATAATAGAATTTTCTATTAATTAATCATAAATTAGTTCTTACGAGATTTCATAAATTTCTGATTTGTATTTTATTTTACTTAATACTTAATAAATTTGTAAAACTACCACACCTTTAAAAAAATTTATTTATTTTAATAAGCCATAGGTTCAGGTCTTAGCTGAAGTATAAAACTATATGATTTTCTTAAAAATTTTATATGTAACTGAATATGTGAGTATATATATTAATATGCATATATAACTGGTTGATTAATCTATCAATTAGCATTAATCATGCTTAAATACTAGATTTGAAGAATATGTGAATACAAATGAAGCTAGAGATCGATAGAAACTTAGCCTTTGCTAATAGATCTATAATGAATACTATCTCATGTCTTCAAATTCAGAGGCTTTTATATAAGTAAGAAAGTAGTTAACTAGTAATTAGTAAATAGAATACTATCTTTAGGTAGTTATAATAATAATAAACTGCATTGTATATCTGCAGCATCATTTAATTGAGCTATTATTTAGGATAGAAGCTAAGTTCAATTTCTGAATGATTTTAATGATATGGGTATAACAGCCACTTATCTTTTTGAAATTCTATAAGGATAATATCATCCAAGCCTTTTTAGTCATGTGTAATATATCCTGATATTGAATAGAAGTTATAGTAATTCTGATTAATATTAGTAAATGCAAGAAAAAAAGTAATATAAGTACCTGTAGCTAAAAGTGATCTCTCTATTCAAATTTGATAGTAGTTCTAAGGTCTAAAAACCTTAGAAATCCACTTTTAAGGGTGTTATCTAGAGGCAAGTCTTGAATCAGTATTAAAATAATTAGTTCTAATTAGAACTAGTATCTAATCATAACTTTATGAGTTTGAAGATAAGTATTAGACTACTTTATAGTTCTAAATATGCATATAATCATTAGTAAGATTTCTAATGTCTCAGATATTGCAATTATAAAAAAAAATTTTATTCATTTTAATATTAAGTTAAAAGTATTTTAAAAATTTAACCAATTTAGCATAGATTAATATAAAGCAAAAATTTCAATTTTAGTAAAAAGGTCTCAAAATTTCATTTTTCTAGCAAACCTTTCATATGATTTTTTTTACTTTTTTATATTAAGTTTAAGGTTTTTACTTAAGGATATATATATTATACTGAAATTCTATAAAAATTATATTATAAAATTTAACATTTTTATGAAATTTTTATATTAAATTTTTATTATAAATAATATTATATATTTTTATTAAAAAAAAATGAAGTTTTTAGTGTTTTCATTTATTTTCTCTAATTTTATTATAATTAATCAATATGATGCAGATTTAATCAATTAGGAAATAGTGATAAATAAAGTTTAAAAATAATATAATTAATAATATTTATTATTTGATAATTAATAAATTAGTTTTATTTAATTTTAAAATTATTAATCTTTTAAATTATTTTAAAATATTTATTATATAAATAAACTAAAATATATTTTATTAAGAATTTTATTAATTTAAAACTAAAATAAATTAATTGAAATTTATAATTAATATAATAAAAACAAATAATAAAAGTAGAAGAATTAAATCTTTTTAGATTTAGTAAATAATTAAATTTTTCTATCTTTTCACAATTTAGGCTTTTTATAAATTTTTTATTTTATATAAAGATAAAGTCACAAATAATATAAATCCTAAATTATGATTGGCTAATATTAAACACGTGACGATCACCAAAATTTTTTTGATCACAGGACGAAATATTGTCTTTTTTATTATTACTTATAAAAAATTAGAACCAAAGGTAAAGAATCAAAATTAAAGTAACTTATTAAGGTAAAGATAACAGGAATTTGGAGGCGATAAGTTGTAATAGGAAGTAGTTGGTGTAAGTGATTTGACAGGTTCGAAAATTTTATCTATAGCCATTCTATTTTGTTGTCATGAATACAGGAATTTTCTTATTTAGCAAAGATTAGACATCATCACCAGAGCTCCGAGACCACCGTCAGAATTGGATAGAGAGATCAATTTCAGCCATAATGATCGTCACATCCCTATTACTAGTTTTAAATTCTCAATAAATCGGCTCTATTATGCGGCGAGAATAAAAATTTTTTTGATTCCATTGACTCAAATAGAAGGATCTCGCAGATTCAAAAGTAAATGGTAAAGTAACGTGATAAATTTGAATATATCATCAAAATTAAAAACGAAGTTATTATTTTTTAATTACCAAGACAACAATACCATTTCGAGGTGATGTTTCCACAAGGCGCGTTACATTTGTTTAGGACGCACAAAATTCTCTTGTGATTTGCACATGATTCATTTTTTAAATTTTACAAATGAAATGGTGGCAACATCGTTAAGTGCTTCTGAGCAAATCTTTCCTAATCAAAACAAATTAAAATCATTAGTCAACTTTAGATAATCTACCACATGATGATTTGTTTGGATGCGCACTACACATTCGGATTTCAAGATTTTTCCATTTTCTTCAAAGTTCGAGACCATTTTTGTCATTGGACAATAAACAATGTAATGTATTAGAAGTATTGCTAATTAAAAAAAACGTATATGGAGGAAAATCAGATTCTGAGAATTATTTTAACTTTTTAATCTAATAACATCCAAAACTAAAATGCAATAAAATTAAAATTTGTTAAAAATTCTCAGAACCTGGTTTTCCTAGCAATCTCCCCATATAAATTCTATTTTAATGTAACCGCCCGATATAGTTGAGAAACCTTTAAGGCAAAACTATAAATTCCTAATGAGCGAATTTTTTTTTGTAAATATGACTAGTTATGTCTAGACTTCGACAAATAACGATTTAATTGGCACATGTTCTAGATGGTCCTTTTTTTTCTTATATAATATTGTATAACAATCTTAATAAGGCTTGGCCAATCAAATTATTTTATCCATGCGTAGTAATTTCGGGGGTGCATATAAGGATTATAAGGATTATTTTTATTTATTTTATTTATTTCCTTTTTTTGCATTACAAATCCGCAGAATTATAACGTTGATGAGAATTTCTAATATACGTCCTATTAAACGATGACATTCTTTTCTTTTTTTTGTGTCCATAATCTAAATGACATTAATTCGGGTCTAGATACTTTTAAGTCTTCTTCGAGACCCGTTCCTATCATATTTTTAAATTCTTCCTTAGAAACTCCTATTTCAGAACTTAAATTTTCAATTGCCAATTCTGTATTACAGAGCATAACAAAACTCTCGTGACAAACGATGCCAATTTTGCCACCATTGGGTCCAATAATTAGCTCTCTTTCATCCCGATGAATCATTGTTACGTTTGGTTGTGATTTAAGCATGGATTCAAGTTCATACGTCACATTTATATCCACATTTTGCTTTAAAAGGAAATCACGCACTGTTTAAATATTTTAATGTGATTAACGTTAATTAAAAAAAATAAAAAAAGTTTAGAACTTAGCTAGTCTGATAAACGTTGAAAACACTTACTTCCTCCATATATTCTGTGTAAAATTGGTCCAAAACCATTAAACGTAATATTCAATTCAGCTAATTCAATGTATCCACCTGGCTTCGTTACCCTGTAATAGAAAAATTTCATAACGTAAGAAATCTATAAAGCAAAACATAATAAAATCAATAAAAATTCAAACCTAACGATTTCGGATAAAACAAATTCCCATTGATTTCTTTGTAAAACATGACTCATTGAATCTTGACGCACAAAATCAAATTCATTATCAGGAAATGGTAATCCCTCTAATATATCCGCTTTGGTAAATTTTAAATTTGGTGGTTTTATCTGTCAAATTATTTTTGTATTAATTCTTCAATCGTATATATAATTTGCTTCTTATCTTATCTTCTTACCTCTTTTGGATATACTTCCTGAAAATCGATTCCAAAAAAATGAGAATTGTCATATCTGGTTGATAGATCTAATAACCACGCTCCAGAACCGCATCTTCAATATAAAAAGAAAAAATTTAAACGCAAGGTAATTTTCTAAATTGTAACTTGATTTCTTCACTTACGCAATGTCCAATACTTTATATCCTCCTTGAATTAATTTTTCTTCAATTGGTGCGGAAAAATTACTGTCATATATATATCTTTTAACAAAATGGTACATTTGAAGTCTATCATCTGCGCTAACATCATTTGACATATAACGGTTTAAAAACCTCTCTTCTTCGGATTCTTTTTGCACGTATTCTGGTAATCGTGGTGCCTTTAGTATTTTACTTTTTATGCGTGAAACGTTATTACCCATAATTGTGAATTCTTTTATTAGGAAAGATTATAAGAAATTTATTAAAATAATGAAGAGATATAGATATTCTTAAAAAATAATTTTCAGGGAGAAATGATTTTTTTTTAAAATTTACATGCAAGCAAAATTTTCGAATACATAAATAAACTTTTTTTTAGTGTAATGGAAGGATGGCATAAGGACAATTACATAAGGTTTTGGTCAACGTTAAAGTTTACCAGATTTTTTTCCCGGATTTTTTTGTATTTATTTATCATGTTACATGATCATTACTATAACAGTTTTTCTTTTTAGGAAATCTTTAACATAATGAATTCTGCATACTGTATGAATTAATGTATGTTTTTTTTTCTCATATTGTTTTGCATATACAAGTTAAGTGATCGACTGATTTTTTTTTATTTATTGGGTAAATCATTTATTTATAAATTTAATTTACAGTATAAATATTAAAATCTTGCGAAAAATCACGCATTGTAATATGTAATGCTCCGAGCCGATCGAATCGTCAGGGTCAGGAACAACCCAGGTGACCCGGGTCGACCCGGATTATCAGGCTATCTGATATAAATTGACGCGCTAGACTTTTTTTTTTGTTTTACGTTACGCGATTTTAGTCTGTAACAGTTACCGATAGTAGAAAAGAAAAGCATTGAGGAGTGAACTTTTTGCCAATAAACTTTTGAAGAGAAAATTCTTCCACCAGAACATACACGTTCAAAAACTCATTGTGAAGTTAGAGTCTTAAATTCTTGTAGGTATTTTTTAAAAAGAAAATATAGTTATTTTTTTATATCCTTTTTTTAAAAAATTTTTAGATGTCATAAAACATGGCTCCGCAAGATTGGTGAATCAAACCTTTGGTGTTACTTAGAACGTCATCACCCTCACAAGCATCCAAAAAGGTAAAGTTCTTAATAAATGACAAAGTACATTAGATAAATTCGTTAATGTATCAGCTGAGTTATGTATTATATAATATCAATTTTTTTATATCTATTAATTTTAATATTTTTTAATTACCAATGATCTCCCATTTACCATTCTAGAAAACAAGTATTTTCAACAATAATAAAATTCTTAAATTCAAATGCATATTTTTGGTAAAAAATATAATATTAAACAAAAATGAAGTGGAATTATATATAAATCCTTATGAGCATTACGAAATTAAAATATTCTTCTTTGGGTATTTAAAGCTGCTAAACGAAACTTAGAAATTTTACAAATCGTCTAAATAGTAAAAGATAAAATTTATATTAAACCTTATTAAAAATCTGTGAAACTCAAGAAAAATTAAAACTATATAAAAGGTAAAACTATATTAAAATCTTATAAAAAATTAGCTAAACTAAAGAATTAGACATTTTGACAAATCTAAAATGAGTTTAAACAAGTAACCTTATATATATTATATAATTTATTTAATTTATTAATTCAATTAAATTATATAATTATATGAAACTAAATTCATATTTAACTATAATGGCAAGAGATATCTTATAATTATAGGTTAAAAATATTGATTATTAAACATTAATTTTTTTTTATAAATCAATAAGAATTCTTGTAGAAGTTTTTTCTGATAGAAATGATTTATTATAACCTAAAGGTGTGATCTTAAAACTAATACAATTTGCATCTATATATTTGAAATTCTAGTTAAAAAAAATGTAAAAAATAATTAGGATTAATGCTTTATAAAAAAAAGTAAAATAGATTTTTAAAAATTAAATAAACTTTATTAATACCATTTTTATTTTTAACTTTAATATTACCTTTGAAAATTTAAGTTGAATTTTAATTAAACAATAATCAGATTGAGTTAAATTTGAGTCAAATAATAATCAAGTTAAATCAAATTCAGGTTCTATAATTTTAATGAATTTAAATTCAAATATATTTTAAATTTGACTGAACTAATTCTTATAGAATATTAGTCATATAATCTAAAATTTATAATTTTCAAAATAAATAAATTCTAAATTATTTATATAAATATAATATAATAAGAATAATTTTTTAAAAATTTCAATTAATTTCTATTTCAAAAAAAAAATACTTAAATTTTTTACATATCTTTAATTTATATATTGTAATCATTAAACTTATATTTTATAAATATATGATATTTTAAAGTCAATAACTTTAATAAAAGCTATACTTACTTAATGTATTTTTGCTAAAAGGATTTATTTTATAAATTAATTCTAATTGTTTAAGTTTTTTATATCGCTTTTCTTTTTTATCTATATTATATATATATCTATTTATAGTTTATTTTCTTTTTCTTTAAAATATATTTCAGTAAATATCCTTTCAGTCATATTCTTTCTTATTCATTATATTCTTTTTTGTTTTTTTTATTTTTATCCCTTAGTAATATTTTTAATTATCTTTTATTAATATATCCTTTATTATTATTATTTATCATCTTTGTTTTTTATCATTATTTTTTATTAATATTCTTTATGATTATTCTTCTTTATTATTATTCTTTATTATTATTCTTTATTATTATTTTTTATTATTATTTATTATATTTTTATTTCTTTTTTTATATTTTTTTTATTCTTTTTTTATCTTTAATAATAATTCTTCATAAATTAAATATGTTTTATTATAACTATTATTATATTTTTTTATTTTCTATCTTTTTTAAATATTTTTTTTTAAATTTTTTATACATTTATTTAAATATTTTAATTTATCTTTTTATTATTTTTTATTATTTTTTTTATATATTATATTCAAGTATTTTTATTTAATAAAAAATTAGTATTATAATAAATTTATATCTTTTAATATTATATTTTTTCTTTTATTATAAAGTTATTATTATATAATTAACTAATTATAAAATAAAATTTTATTATAATAATTTAATGTTGATCAATTTTTAAGATCATTTTTAAAAATTATTTCTAATTCTTAATTTTTAATTTTTATTTCTTTTCTAATTTTAATTATTATTATTATTTTTTAATTCTTTCACTATTTTCTTCTTATTATATTATATCTATTTTTAGATTTCTAATTAATTTCTAATTTTCTTTGATATTTTTCAATTTTTTTGTTTTTACTTATTTCTATTTTTTCTAATATTTTATATCTAAAGATCATTATACCATAATAATAATATTATATTATTACTAATTTAAATATTTTCTTTTCTTTCTTCAACTTTTATTAATTATTTCTTCATCTTTTCATATTTCTTATAATTTATATAATGATTTTTCTCTTTTTTCTATATTTTTATATAAATTTGTATTTCTTTTTCATAATTTTTATTAAGTTTTTTTTTGGTAATATAAATTATATAAATATTTTATAATTTTATTTCTTCAATTTCTTTTATTTAAGTTTTAAGTCTTGATATAACCTTCAAATATATTCATAAATTATATTTTTTTTTTATTTTACTCTAAAGATTATTTTATTAATTCTTTTTTTTAAAACTTTAGTAGTTTATTATTCTATATTTTATGATCTTTCTATTCTGTAATTTATCTTTATTACTTATCATATGAGACCTTTATAATAGAAAAAAGAAAATAGCTAAAAAAATAAAAATTAAGTTAATATTAACTTTGAATATATTTTAAAATATAAATTATATTTTAGCATTGTAATTATTAAAATCTATATTATACAAATGAATGATATTTTGTAAGTTCAATAATTTCAATAAGAGTTATATTTATATAATGAGTTTTTACCATTCACTATTAAAAAAATTTGTTTTACAAATTAATTTTTTTCTATATAAGAATCAATCTTTCTAATATTATTATTCTAATTTTATTTCTATATATTTATTCTTTATTTTTATTTCTAAATATTTCTTTTTTTCTTTTAATATTTCTATTTCCTTTTTAGATTATTATAATATTCTAATAGTTATTCCTTTCTTCTGTATATTTCTTCTTTTCATTTCATAATTTTTTATTTTCTTAATCATCTCATTTTTCTTGTAATTAAGTATTAGACCTTCTGTTTGATTGTTTTATTATTATTATTAAATATTTATCATATGTTATATGTTATTGTTATTAATTATATATCATATGTTATTGTTATTATCAATTATATAAATGTCAATAAGATTATTAAAGGTTAATAATAAAATTTTTTAAAAATTACAAATTTTTAGCTTATAAGTAATTTAAAATTATTTATTATTTAATTAAATAATTTTTCAAAAAAGTAGATCAAATGAAAATAAAGGAAATTTATATATATTTTAAATTATAAAACATTAAACATTTTATATTATTTCTTTATTAATTATTATTAAATTATTATAATTTTATTTTCCTGTATATTATTCTATTACGTAATTAATTCAAATATTAATATTATATAAATTAAATAATAAATTATACTATTTAATTATTAATCTCTTATTTATTATATAATATTTATTATTTATATAAAATTCTAGTAGTTGATTAATTATTGTCTAATTTTTCTAAGATTACTTTTTTTAAGTTTATAGTAGCCAAACTTTAGAAATCTATGATATTGATTATTTATTACATATAAGAAATACAAAATAATACTGTAAGTACAATCTTAAAATCCTTAAGGTTATGACTAGACTTAAGTTCATATAATATATTTTAATTTAACTTAACATTAATTAATAATAAAATAATAGATAAATATATAAAAATTAATTTATTAAAATACTAATATTTATTAATAAATAAATCTAATTTATTAAATTAATTTTTTTGATTAAAAAATAAATTATCTGAATCAATAAAAGTAATTCTCAGATATTTGTAAATAATCTATCAATTTTATTAGAGTGTTCAGATTAATCAGAGATTAAAAATATTTTGTCTTTTTTTTAAAAAAGTTTCTAAAATTTTTAAAGTTTTTTATATTTTAAAATGCATTTTATAATCTTAAAAAACTAAATATAATTAATTATATAAATATTAATATAATAATTTTAAAATATTAGATTGAAATAAATTTTAATAGAGAAATGAATTAAATTTTTTTTATTTCAATAATATTAATATTAATAACTTAAATTTACCTTATAAATAAATTTAAAATCTTAAAATTAGAGATTAATTCTAATAGTTAATTTATTATTTAAAAAAATATATATTACTTAGTAATTTAAAGTTTAAAATTTTAATCAAAAGTAAATTTTAATAAATTAAAATATTTTGTTATTCTTTTTTTATAATTTTAAAATATATATTAAGTTTATTTAAACAATTTGAATCCTTAAAACTTTAAGTTAAAATCAAATTATAAATAAATTTTAAATAAAAAAATTATTAGTAATTATTTTTTCAACTTTAAAATATATATTAAATTTGTTATCTAGAATCTTGAAATCTTTAAGTTGTATAGGTAAATTCTAATAGATAATTTTATTAATAATTTTAATTTTATTTATCATTTAAAAAAAACTAATATTAATATTAATTATATGTTATTATTATGTAAATTAATTTAAAATAATAGAATATTAATTAAATAATTTAGATTCTTGATGTTTTAATTAAAATCAGATCAATAATAAATTTTAATAAAAATTATTAATATTTTTTTAATTTATATAAAAAAATTTAATAATAACTTATATTTATAAACTAATTTGAAATTTTAAGAATTAAATCAAAGAAAAATATAATCAAAATTTAGTTTTTTTTTAAAAAAAACTAAAATTAAGTTTTTTTATAATTTAATCCAAAATAAATAAATTTTAAAATAACAATTAATTTATAAAATATATATAATAAACTTTTGTAATTAAGCAATTTTTAGATAATAATTATATTTTTAATATATTTAATTATTAATATATAAATATTTAATAATAAAAAAAAAATTACCAAAAAGTTTTTTATTTATAAATTAATATAATTTTTCTATATTATATAAATATTTAGAAATAGAAAAAAATATTTGAATATTATATATACTTTTGAATAAAACTTTTATAATTTATTAAATAAATAAATAGAGCTTTGAATCAAATCAGATTGACCTGTTTACCTGACCTGAACTAACCTGAAAATTCAGGTCAGGTCAATAGATTTTCAGGTTGATATCAGGTCAACCAATCATTCTTCTTGAATAATTTATTATCATTAAATTAGAAATAACAAAGTTGACTAAATAAATTAATAATTGTTTATTATATTATTATTTATATTAAATATTTTTTAATA
>CAJVPQ010000871.1:0-22433 GCA_910591825.1 Funneliformis caledonium
CCTAAACAAATGCTTAAATTAGAAATTTATGTAAACATGTAAACAAAATGAATAAACAAAAAATACTTATCGTTCAGATACCTGCGATCACCCTCTGTATCTAGTTCTATATATTAGTTCAGATTTTTTAATTTAGTCTCTAAAGACTTTACATCTCTCTCTAATCTTTTTACCTCTTTTCTAAAATGTTGTATTGAAAATGATAGTCTTCCAATTGTTTCTTTAGTATTCTATTTTCACTAGAAAGTATACTATACACCTTTACATTTTGCTTGTCTAGTCTAAATGCCTAGGCTAATATCTTTGTATATTTGATAACTTCCTGCTTTCTGGATGTATCAGATGAATGATTTTGATCAGTTACCATTTTTGCGATATTTTATATATAATATATCTATTTTTTTTCTCATATTTATTCGAAAAAAGAAACTCTATTGGATAAGATATTAAGTAAGTTACTCTGGTTAAAAGAATAGATTATCTTTCACAGATCGACAGATCAAGAGAAGTGAAAAAATAAAATTTAATAAATAATGGAAAAATAAAATTAATAAATAGTATCCTGTAATCTTAATAAAAACCCCCTAATATTCTATATAATTATTTTTTATCAAAGAGCTTAATTACCTTTGTCTGATGATATGATTCTTCCCTTAACTGATAATTTATTATAATATAGTTTTTTGTAGGAGAGGCATAGTTGTCAGGATTGTGACAAAGTGCTTCACTAGCAATAGTCATAGCCTCTGATAAATTCTTCGCTCTGTATGCTATAACTGCAAATACCACCCTAATTTACATAAATATTTAGGAAGTAATAGTTTATCAATTTCAGAAAAGAATCTATCTTTTTTCAGTAATGTATTGAACCATTTGACTCCTGACACTCCTGGGTCTCTTAACTGTCTAGTAGTAATTGAATCCTGAATCTAAATAAGTAACTGCTTTACCTGTTCTTCATTTTTTTCTAATGATCTAAACATCCAAGAGATATCCTATTGATCTTGATTTTTTGCATATTCAGTTAAACCTTCATTAGATATATGCAAGGTTTTAATTTCAGTAGGATAGACACAAAGCATTATCATTACATCAGTGAGAGTTTATATATTAGATACATTGGATATATTATACTTATCTAATCTTTTCTTAACTGATTCTAGCGAGAAGTGATTAGAAAAATTGATCCTTTTATTTTTATTTGCAACTCTCTTTAAAGTCTAGAAGTTTAGAATGAACCAGCACTAGCATTAAAAGCAGATTCAGCTAAGGTTTTTACTATATATTCTACATTTTTTTCGCTAAGATTATCTTGGGTAATTTGCTGAGTTATTCTTTTGACAGTTTCTTTTTCTGGAATAAGTTTAGATATTTAGCATAGATTTACTTCCCCTACTTCTGTTCCTCTTATTTGAAAAGTTACTTGATTTCTACTTTGACAAATTTTTTGATCAGAAACTAATATAAACGCCTGCTCTTTGCTAAAATTATACCTTTTTTGAAAATGCTGTCAACTCTTATCTTTCTGTCAAAAGCTCAAGTAATGCTGAGGCGTGCTGGCTAAGTTCTTTATCACTCTGAGTTATAGTCTGCAACGTACTTTATTACAATCACAGATATGATTATGTAGATATAGCTTGTGAAGTAACTACTAGATTATGTGCAACTCTTAGGTTATTCTATATTTGAAAAAGTTCAATTCAGAAAAAATATTCTGACAATTTTCTATATGCAGACCTTACTCATAATTAGTGAAAAATAATAGAGGGTCAAAGGATAGGAAAAATAATATAACTCTTACTTTAGTCAGGGGTTTTACATCAATTTAAAATTTGTAGGTAGATAGGATATGCAAAAAAAATATAATCATAAAATTCTTATTCCAAGGTTATAAATAAATTATCTGTATTAATTCACATTTTAGTAAAGTGCTTATGCTAGAGCTAATATATGTTCTGGTCCTAAAGTATTTGTCTTAGTGAACGCATCATATAAAGAATTTGGCTTATACTTTGAAGGAACTAAATTTGAGTAATAGAGAAATTTTATTAGTATGTTATTCCTCCATGCTTTTGTCTCTTCATGCCTCTAGTATAATTTTATTAGTTGACATAAAGTGAGATTGTGCCAATTAGCTTTGAGTAAAATTTGCAATAGGCTTATTTTTTCATTAACCACTGCTAGTAAACATTTTCTGATACAATGTTTTAGATACAATATAAAATGAAAGAAAGATATCTTTTTAATATCGGCAATTCATGTAAAGATAGAATTAAAAGCCTTTCTTCTCTCCAATGCATATATCCTCTGAGTAGCAATTTACGATATACTGGCCTATTTATAATTATCATGCGATTAGTTTTGGGATTATAGATATTTTTGCGAGCTTTATCAATCAGTAGATCTAATATATCCATAGCATTAGTATGAAAGGATAATTTATCTCATTATAATTCTGATTAATTTAAATACATATTTTATTATGAAATTAAAAGTGAAAAGGGGTTTTATATTCTAAAATACTTCTATAGCTCCCTTTACTTGCCCATATATCAAGAAGGATTGCATTACTTGTGAAAATAAATGCTGGCTCCCTAAAGGATGTTATAGATACTAGAAATTGTATAAAAAGAATTTGAAAAAAGACCCTGTCTTTTTAGTGGTTATAAATTTCTTACTGATACTGATTCAAGGTATTATTACGACCATTCTATCAGTATTCATTCATATAATTATCAAATAAAGTAAAACGTAAGGCTGAGGCTAAGGCTCTTCAACTCGCAAAGACTTCTGAATTATCTGTCAAGGGTAGGCAAAAAATATTATTGGAACTAGTATAAAAAAAATGTGTAGGCTTCTCTGAAATTATTATATAAAATATTGGGAGAAGTCTACATCTCAAAACTATATATAATGGTATATTTATATTAATATTTCATTGGACGAAAACTCACTATAATCATATTGAGTATCTTTTTTATTTACCCAGTAAAATTCTTTTCCAGTTTAGTACGAAGGCAACATAGGAATATCTTTATTATCAAAAAATCCAACTAGATGATAATATCTACAACCCTTATCTATAGCCTTTAATTTTAACTTATATGTTACATGCAGTATTGAATTCAGTAAACCAAGTTTGGTCTGAACTGTTTTCAATCCCAATTTTTTAGTACTACATGATGTTTCTGTATTATTGAATACTCAAGCCATTTTAAAGACCAAATCCTGAAGATAAGATATTGACTTAGGAGTATTCAAGCAGTTTTTGATATTATCAGTTTTATATTTTGCCCTATCATTGATATCCTTAGCAGGTATACAAATTTTAGTAATTTTAAGCAAATTTGATGCTTTTCAGTACGAATAATAATTGTAAGCCTATCTTCTCTATAATCTTTACAGCTAATAGCTTCAACAGTAATTTTATTATTTGTATCCGCATTCTGTATTTGCCTATAAGCTCTGAACCATTTCATATAATTATAATTTTCATATTTAAAGATAAAATCTTCTATTAATGCTTCAGGTGAAACTTTATAACAATCTGCAATATGATGTCAATCTAAAGAACGCATTTCTTCTAAAGTCTTTCTTAGTTTATTTTCCAAAAATTCAGCAGTTTCACAATTTAGAATATTAGCATTAGATATTTATAATATCTCCTCCACTTTGACTATAGAGCATTTCGCTTTTATTACTTGTGATAATGTATTTTTTTTAGATTTAGAAGTAGTTTCTATGATCAAAACTTCTATGTCAGCTTTTCAAAGGAAATCAACCATCCTTCAACCAAATAAGCGCTGAGAACGAAATTTTCTAACATATAGGCTACCCATAATCAAATTGTTAGTATGACTTTATTTCAGATAATAGAATCTACATCTGAAAATATTTCTCTATTCTGAAGTTTTCAGGGAAAGTATTTACGTTTATCACTTAACAATTATTAGAATAATCCTTTTTCTGAAATGGGAACGTTAGATGATCTTTGCTCGATATGATATATATAATTCTTAATATATTATATGTAGAATAACATCTGATTTATTCTAGCGTTTGTTTCTATGTAGCTATTAAAAGACAGAAAACTCACTCAAATTTTGGATTAGTGCATGATACTACTATTTTCAAAGTACTAGTATATACAACAAGATCTGTATCTCTTCACAATTTTTCAATATTGTTAAAGTTACGAGCCTTTCTACAGAATCAGATTTATCATAATATTTCTTGATCTGTAATTCTAGAAAATTGGTCTTTAGAATACGAATAATCTCTTACATATCCTTTTTAAAATAGCAGATAAGCAATGTACTTTTCCGATTCTTAAAAATTAATAAAGACATTTTCTTGGTCTAATTCCAGAGTTCAGCTAACACAGTTTCTTTATTACAATTAGGGAATATACCAAATATATCCAAATGATCATTTTCTATTATAGTAATAAATTTACTGATCAGAATATTCTAGATTACTTAAAAAATGATTATTTAAAAATTTAAAAATTAAAATTTATTATTAACTGCAAAATTCTGATAACTTATTAATAATAAATGCAATAAAAAAAATAGATTAAGAAGCTATTCTATTATTTAAATATGTATTTTGTATATATATTTATAATAAATAATACATATATTGAAAATATAAAAATTGAAGTTAAACAATTGAAGAAATTGATATTGAAAATAAATGCTTGAGAAATAAATATTAAAGAAATTGCAGTATTGCTGTCAGAAAAATTAATAAAAATGATTAATCATTAAATATATTATTTATACTAAATGTATACTTTATATTTTGTAGTATATTTAACAATTCGCTTCATTTTTTTGATTTCAATCTGGGATATTTTTTTTGAGTATCTTTACAGAGTTGTTCAAGAAGGGTTTCAATTTTTAATAAGATTTCAACTTTAAACATGTTTTTTTCATTTTGTTATGCATCTGCTTTCTATTTTGTAATCGGTATTGGCTTAAAAAGATAAGATAATTTTTTGTTAATAAATACTTTAATAATAAAATTTTGTCGAGCCTGTTTTGCTAAATATGTAAAATTTATTAATTGTTCACTCAATTCATGATATTTTTTCAGACTTTAATAAACAGTTCTTGCATTTATTGGATTGGTAAATTCAAAGCTTCTCAAATAAATTCAGAATATTTGACATTCCATAGTTGATTCTGACTGAGTCCTTAGTCCTGATGTTTAAAGATCGTTATAATTAATTAAGTTAAATAGATTATTTCTAAACTCAAAAAACTTTTTGCAATTACGCGCAGCAACTTTCCAATAATGATACTGTAGAACAGGAGGTATTAAAGCTTTCAAAGCCTTGTTTACTTCCTTAATAATTGCATCTAATCTTTGATGTTGTTCATAAATGCCTGATCTAGATACAACATAATTTTTCTCTATGGTTTTATATACTTCTGAATAAAGTCGCATCAATTGGACTTCATCAGTGACCTCTATTAAGCGATAAATCAGATATCATCTTACAGATCAAATTGAAAAAAATAATCTTTTAGCAGCTCTCTTTAAGAATAGATTATTAATTCTTATAGTTTTCTAATAATTAATGATTGCTTGAAGATAAACAAATATTTGCTTATATTTGGGGCCTTTGCAATAGAAAGGAAGGAAACTCCAAAAAAATTAAAATTTTAGTTTATAAGCCAAAAATGTTTCAAATACTATAATTTGTTCAGATTTATTATTAACTCATTTTTTATTTTTTTTTGAGTTTCCTCCCTTTCTATTGCAAAGACCCCATTTTGACTAGTGTAATCCAATTTATCATTTAAAATAAATCATTAGATATTTGATTGAACATTATTAATCTTTACATTTAAAATCTGATTAATAAGAATATATTAATTAAATAAGGCCAAACTAATTTGATAATATGTTTAACATAACATCTTAATCAAAATTTAAAAGAGAAAGAAGAGATAAATAATTAACACTAAAATTTAAATACTATATAAAATATTAGTTGCTAATTAATATAATTAAATTAATAAAAATGCAAAATATTTTTGAATAATATAAAAAATGGAAGAATATTTATAATTTAATTAAATGCTTTAAAATAAAAGTAGTAAAATTATTTGCAAATCAAAATTACTTTATTATTTATGATTTATATTAATATTTATTGATCATACTTTTATTTCTTAGTTTATTTTAGCATTCAATAAAAGAAATCCAATCCCTTATCTTGATAATTTACGCATAAAAAAGTACTGATTTATATTTTTCTATTAGTAAAATTAGCTTGTCCTGTAAATTTTCTATTGATTCACAATAATAACATTAATCAAGATGAACTTTTTGACATGAATAGTAAGTAAATTCTATTGTCATTTTATAGCTAATTTTTTCTAATAAATACTTTATTAAACAAGTTGAGTTCTTGCAAAAAAATTGCAGATCTATATGTATAAGCCAGTTTTCTATAGTATGTTAAATTTTAAGATCATCTTATTTGGTAAGTTGCTTTTCACTAAATAAGCAACATACCTTTGAACATTAATTGCAAGTTATAAATTCATGAACTTTAGTATTAATATATAATTCTGATGGTCCTCTTTTTATACTCGTAATAGTAATTTTTTTAGATGGCTGATGCTTATCAGTTATAGGTTTATTATATACTATAGAAAAATCTGCATAATGATCAGGATCATAAACTATATATGATGCTAATTTAATGTTTTAATGAATTAGTATTATTAAAATTAATATGAAATACCTACTGATATCAGATTCAGAAGAAAATTAAGAGATTCAAAAATTTCTTGTAGTATTCATAATTTAGTACAAATTTCACATTCAAATTTGTCACACTTTTTTATCTATTAAAGCAATACTTTTAATAATGATAATGCTATTAGAGTTAATGAATTAATACTAATTAAAAGCTAAATACTTACTTGAAATGAATAGGTTTAGATTTGACAATATGTTTAAATAAAGTTTTGTAAATCAGAATATTGCTGAAATATTAATTGTGTAATTTTATCATAAGGTAATATTAAATTAATTGAATAATTATCTATATTAAATAGTTAAAAGATTATAATAATAAATTATTTGATTTTACAAAATAAAAATACCTCAAAAAATTATGCAATTTCTTCTTCATTTGTAAGGTTTTTACATATAAAATTTTTATTATCTAATACTAATCTTTCTGTTCGCCTATTTAAAAATTATTGAATAGATTTAATTAAATTTTTAAGCTCATTTTCTAATTGCAAATTATTTTTAGCAGTCATATGAATTTCTTCTAATGTATTTTTTTAGAAAATAAAACTTTCATTTTACTACTCATTTGATTTCAAAAAAAAGTCATACTTTACAAATCAAGATTTAAAATTGACATTATTCTTTTCACTAGATTTGTTCAATTTTATGCTGAAGCAGTTTTTATTGCTACTAATATATCAAAATTATCACGAATAAATAAATATAAAAGAGATACTTGAACAGATCCATAAGTTGTTCAATGGTCTGGTTCTCCATCAGTATAAAGACACATAATAGGTAAAATTTCAGTAGAATTAAGATAGTGATCAGTAAGTATAGCAAAAAAATTCTGTAGTATAGTAGATTGCAAACTAGTTTCAAAAAATGTGTTTTTATATGAAGTATAAATATTTCCATGATAAAATAATTCTGAAATAAAAGTAAATATTTAGTATAAAAGTATTACTAAAAACGTTAAGGATAGTTTCGTAAAGTCATAATCACTTGCTGCTAAAACTATTCTATCAGGTATTAATAATTTCCTATTATGAATACCAGTTGAAGTAGCAACTTCTTCACCAATTGCTACCTTATGCTTGTCATCTGCACAAATAAACACTGTATATTTTTAATACTTAATAACAAATTCATATAAATAATGAAAATATTTAGCATAATAATAACTATCTGAATAATCTTTTCTTAGCAAATATGTTTGAATTTTATATCTAATATTAAACTTTTTAGTATAATTAATTGCTGAATGTGCTAATATATTTTTTGTGTAAATTAAACGTGAATATATTCATCACTAGGAATGTTAATTTCTATAGGAAGAGGATTTTTAAATCTAATTTACAATTGGAATATTATTAATTCTCGTAAATCTTTAATTAACAAAACTATTAATATATAAAGAGTAGAATTATGATATCTATTATCTACTGCAGGTGTATTCTATATATCAATTAATATTAAAAGTTTATAATTAGTGTAATAAACAAATTTATTATTAAAATTATTAATTATCTCATTAAAATAAGATTCAACTTTCTCCTAAAAAATATCAAACGATATTTCTTTAAATCCATTATTAGTTCATAAATCTACTATGATATTAGGATTCTAAAGTGTTAACATTTATAAAAGTTTTTATTTAATTCTTTTATTATTTAATGCTATTGTTATATCTCTAGTTAAATCATGATATAGGTTATATAATAAACTTAAAATAACTTTAGCAATTAACGAATACTAAAAATAAAATAAATTGTTTAAAAATAAGACATAATTGTGAATTATTAAATAAGCAGCTTACTTTTTCTAACATATTTTTTTGCATTTGACATATAAAATAATGAGGTATAAGTTATTGTATAGATAATAATATTTACACATATTATATTTCTGTATAATCATTAATTTCAATCAGAACTTTTCATATGAAAGTCATAATCCAAGATAATTATCAGTATAGTATTAATAAAAACCTATAAGAAATATCAATTTTAAATTTTAATAAAATGATATCTTTGTATTCCTGATTTTGGAAAATATTGTTCAATATTAATATATTCATAATCACTCAAAATTAAAATTGCATTACTTAAATTATTATAGATAGAATCTGCTTGATCATATGCTTTGGTAATTTTAAGAATAATATTCTCTATTCCATTCTGTGCTGACTCTAATGATTTATATAATTTATTCATTAAGTTATTAACTTGTTTAAGATATGCTATATATTTTTTAACTATTTCTGTTAGCTCATATAGATCTTTTATTAATAAATTCAGATATCTTATATCTAAGGTTATACAAGATTAAATTCCAAAGAATTTACTAGCTTATCCGATTTTTTATATGCAATCTCTTCACGCTTATGATGTATAATAAGATAATTTTAATTATAATATTAGTTCTGCTTATATATTATTAATTCTATAAATAAATTTGACAAATAATATTCACAGTTTGCAAATTTCTCAAGATGTCTAATGAATCAACTAGATATCTGAAGTATAGATCACTATTCTTTATAATAAAAAGTTTGTTAAACAATAACTTGAAAATAAAATTACTGATTTTATCTTAAAGCTCAAATACAAAGTACTTATAAATAAATAATTGAAATATATTTTCAACTAAATACTCATTCTAAGATTAGAATATCACTCATAACTAATTATATTTTCACAAAAAGAATGTTTTGCTCTTTTTTCTTAAATTCGTACATTTCTCAAATACAAACTGAAACTTAACAAAAGTATTCCAAATAGCATTCTTCATAATAAGCTTTCATATAGTTTTAATGATTTATCATCCAATATGCTACATTTAAAACTCCAGCATTTTGTTTTATAATCAATAGTGACCCCTCCAAATCTTATCTTTCTATGACTATTAAAATCTATCTCAAACAAATTCAAAACATTTATTAGTTACATGATAATCCTATTATTTGTGGTTATTGCTTGAGACATGACAATTATTTATGTAATATGCTTATACTATATTTATAAGTTCCTTTCTTTATAAATAGGACTCATCCAACATCTTATAATTTTCTTATTTAAGAAGGCTTTATATCATTATAATCCTTAATTCTATGGAAAAAGAAATGAATATCCTCAATCAAAGAAATAATTTATTATATTTAGAATAATTAACAACTCAAAAAAATTACTTAATAGATTATTACAATATTAAACTTAAAGTAAATATTATTAACAGAGAAAATATTTCTGAATGGTTTATTATTATACAGAAAACTGTTTTAAAATAATCTAGTCTAATCAAATCAGTTACAATAACAGTATTAGAAGGTTTTATTTTAAGAGGCTTTATAATATCTTTTCCTACTAACACTAATCAGAAATTTCTGTGAGTTGCTCTATGGATCCCTCTTGATATAAACTACTATAATCTTTTCTATCTTGGAAAGGGTATTATTGTTAAAATTACTAAATCACAGTTTACTTCTAACAAGGTTGCTTTATAATATTACATAAATAATTTATTATATAATAATGATTTCAGATCTCCTTTAAAAAAACTGGTTGCTTTTTTAATTTATCTGAACTTATTTATAATTTTACTAAATCTGTAAATAGCTGGTCTTGCAAAAATTTGGTTGATGATGATTTATCACAAATTATAGACATCACTTATTTTACATTGATTGATAATATCAAACTATATTTACTTAAAAGAAATTTTTGGACTCTTATTGATCATTTATCACTATTCAAATTTATTTTCTTCAAACAGCATCAGCAACACTTTATTTGATTTTTATCACTTATTATAACCTAAAAAGAATTAATCTTTTATACTGATAGGTCACATAAGTTTGTGTTTTCTTTAACTTTAATCCTTTTGAGCTTTGCCTTTTGTTTAGTATATAGTTCCATTAATATAAAGTTTTCTACTGCTATTTCTACTCTTTAGGCCAACTCTTTCAACACTAAAATATTTGCCATTTTACTTGTTTTCACTAAATATTCTTCTTCAGTAAGTATTATCATTAATATTGCTAGTTTAGCTCTCATATATATATACAATTATATTATTAAAACCAATGCCTTCCATTATATTTAAAATTTCTTTCTTTACTTTTTGGTTTATAATTTTTAAAATTTTAGAAGAACAACAGATTACTTTAGTTATTTTAAAAGTCACTGCTCATTCTAATGATCCTTATAATGATAAAGCTGATTGATTAGCCAAATCTTTCTTACATTCACCTCTTTTGCAATTTTTACTTGATAATATTCTCTTCATAAGATACATTTCTACTTTAATAATATGCCTTTGCATTATCTTTTACAATCATTTTTGAAAGATTTTACTAATATTAAACACTTTACTAGTTACTATCATCTCAAATGCAATATCTAGTATTAACATTTACTTGTTAATTAGATCTTCACCTTCAAATTCATCCAATCAGGCTCTGCTGATATAATTTCTTTTAAAGAAATAAAATCTTATAGCTGTAAACTCAAGTTTTTATTGGAATAATTACCTACAATTCAATTCTTGAAAGCTACTCAATTTAACAAATTAGAAATGTTGTAGATACAATAATAATAATGAAAACTTTAATCACATTTGACTCTGTCTTGATATTAAACTTGTCTTTAAAATAATAATTACAGACTCTATTACTCTCTTAAAATAATAAATCTTTATTTAAACTTCAAAAATTATCTTTTCTCTGAATATCAATAATTTACTTGAACTATCACATGATATATGATTTATTAAAATAAACTTGCATAGCTTCACATTTATTGATATCATCAAAAGCATAGTTCCTTTTATCTTTTCTATCACCTTAATAAATTTCACTAAATTATTCTTATCTACCAATCTTATTCTCACATCTCTTTATGATTTTATTTTTAATTGTGCTTATATCTTATTTAGAAAACTAAATGTAATCTTACCATCACTAAAGAACAATCTTTAAATATTACTAATTGATAAAAAAGAGGCAATTTTATCATCACTAACGTTCAATTTTTAATTAATAATTTTTTTAACATAGTTTTTAATAATAATATTAACAATCTAGATCATATTTCTCTTCTTATAAACATAGTTAGCATTAGTCTCTTTTTAGATTGGTGATAACTAGTTATTCTAACTTTTTTCTTCTCATATAGTTTGGTAATGATAATTACTCAATAAATCTTTGTGATCAGAATTAGACAGAATAACCAGTTGGTTTAGTAGAAGTTAATTTTACTAATGACAAGTATTAGGCAACATATTTTATTTTTCTACATTTTGTACTCTTTTGAGATTTTTACATATTTTTTTACTGAATTTGATTTTCATAATAAAATTTTGCATTACCGCATTTTAAAAAAAATTGGTTTAATTAGGTTAAGCTTATATTTATTAAAAAGCTCTTGTCAAGACAGTTCTAATGATACTATTTCTATCAAAATATTGATTATTAGATCAAGAATTATTTCATTTAATAATATAAAATACATTTTATTTAAGTTTGGCAAAATACTGTGAATGGGTAAATGTGACACAGCATATATAGCGCAGAAGATCGACTGATTTGACATAAGTAATATATGTGATATGTCAGACATATGTGGCATAACTGATATATTAGACATAGTTAACATAGTAGAAATGTTAGATATATCTTTATATGTAATTTATTTTATATAAATAGATAGCTTTTTAGTTCATGTAAAAAGAGAGACATATAGAAACTCGACAGGTTAGTTTTAGTAGTTTTAGAGGCAACTGGCCTACCACGTTACATTTTTGTTTCAGTAATTCATTTCTTTTATTTTCTTATTTTTATTTTCTTATTTTCTTTTATCTCTTTCCTTTTATTTCTATTATTTTACTTGTGAATAAACACACTATTTTATAATTATACATCATTGGCAATCTGTTGAATTACTGACGTAATAGTATAAATACTTTTGATAAACTGATTAAGTTAAAAGCTTGTAAAACTGTTGAAAGATTACTGCTCAATTAAAAAGAATAAACCATTCGAACACCCTGTCTAACAGTTGTAGTTCGCAAGAATTACACATTAACATTTGACGACGATGATAGGACTATCTTCCCCTAATTGGCGCAGTAATAACCCATGCAAAATATTCCATGAACAGCTTTAGAGAATTAATTAGGCATCAACGAAACCATTCAGCTATACACAATAGATCAGAGCGTAACTTTAGGAAAACTACTAGTGACACCTTAACTGATGATCCCTCTTGTATTGCTTATAACCCACCCCCTAAAGAGATTCCTCAATCCTTTCTCAATTTCTTTGATTGGGCACAAAAAGTCTTAGGAGCATTATTATATACTAGCAAAAGTTTAGAAGTCTTTCAAACTGCAGTCTCTGTAGAAACTACTGACGTACGAGAAATATACTATAAACAGACATTCAGAACTTTAAGATATAAACAAGTGCCAATACCAACCTTTGATTGGGCTGTCAAATATTGTACCTGGACTCAAACTGAAACTGAATCATTCCAGAAGAAATACCAAGGTGATTTACTTAATCACCTCGATATATCCCTCTTAGCTATAAGCTGTAACTCTTCTTCATCCAGAATGACTAAACCCTAAGTAACTCGTAGAAACAGTACTACATCTGAGTCAGCAAAAGAAGATCAGCCTCTTCAAGGAAGTTATTCTCCTGACGAGACTATCATTGCAAATACTACCTTAAGCGGAAGAGACCCTGATAAACGAACCTTAAGCTTTGATAACTTTGCATTTAGTTTTCACGGAGGAACTGGAAAACCATTTAAGCTGACCTATACTAGATCCTCTGATGAGGAAGACGCAACTTCAGACTACAAGAATGATAGCTCCTCACGTTCCTCTAAGCTAAAAACTGATCATTCATGAGATCAGCGTAAAGATAAAAAGTTGAAGGATAAGAAAACAAACAAAAAATGAAGCCGTCGTTCTATGTCTTACTATGATGATCCATCATCTTCTTCTAGTTCTGACTCAAGTGATCATAAGTCTGATGATAATGAGAAAGAGGACCTATTCGATGAAAATAGTACAAATGATCAAAACGAATGAAACTTCTTTCGCATGATGAAAGGATTGCAAACTGTCTTCAAAACTATTGGATTCGGAGGACAACGGGAAGCAAAATTTATGGACTTACCAACTTTTAAAGGAGGAGACCAGGACTCTCGAGATTGGTTAGAATGATATAATCACGCTGGAGATGCAAATGGAATTTTTAACAAACGCTGTCTTACCCTAGTTCCATCATTCTTGAAAGGATCAGCCCTTACTTGATATAATAAAATGAAGAATAAAAAGGACTTGCAATATTGGAATAATTCAACTGATCGACAATATAAACATCGCTCCTTTGTCAACCACTTTTTGAAACATTACTGTATAACTCATCGGAGAACGCAATGGAGTTCAGCACTTAGACGATGTAAATAACAACCTAAACAGTCAGTCGAGGATTATGCTGCCGATGTTGAATCATTATACCTTAAACTCGATCCTGATTATAATACGCCTGAAGATGAGAAAATTGAACAATTCTTACAAGGACTTTGTTCAGAATTTCATACTGCAATTGCTGCCGCTGCATCCTGTGACTTGGAAAAAGCAATTGATCGAGCCTGAGCCATTGAAGCAGTATTATCTAAGGATAGTACACTTTCTGGATATTCATTAAGCAAGGTATATCTGAATCAAAAGGATGACGATATTGTTGAGAATTCCACTACTACTCCTGATATTCAACAACTTATCGACCGTAATAATGATAAATTGCTAAAAGAATTTAAGCAATTGTTGACCACTTCGAATACTATGCTACGTACTCAAAATGTTGGCCCACACCCCGCTAATACAAACAATAACTGGCGGAATAATAATAGTAATAACAATAATAGTAATCGAAATAACTAAAGTTGTTATAATTGTGGACAACCTGGCCATATCGCTAGAGATTGTAAGCAAAGAAATAATCTAGGAAGCTAAAATAATAATAGAAACAACCGATATAATTCGACTAACAGGTCTAACACTGGGATTACTTGCCATAGTTGCCACCAAAAGGGACATATTTTCAGAAATTGTAATAACCCACCAAAAGGATCTTGCCTACATTGCAATCAATTTGAACATTGGGGATATATATATTCAACTAGGAATGTTAACAATCCCGTTGGAAATACTGGAGAAAATGTTAATACACCAACTGGTTTTAATACCAGACAACATGCTGTATTATCACAAATGACCCCAATGTATAGCACAGGTTTTACTTCACTGTCATAAACCTCTATGACCTTTCCACTTCCAAATCCACCACCAGCAAACACCCAGAATTCGTTTGCTTCATCATTCTAGTCTTTAAATTATTGATGGTACCTCAGGAGGGTGAGCGTACCAATATAAATATAAACCCCTCAGAATTACCAAAAGCTGTAGAAGCAGTTTACTGTAATGCCACCGTAGATAACAAACTAACATATTTAATTTTAGACTCAGGATCAGCTGGAAGTGTAATGTCTAAATCTTTTCTACAACAATTAGGATGAAAAATCGAATCAGCTTCTACTATCATGATGATCAACATACAAGGAGGACAATCACGACCTTTAGGACGAGTCACTAATATTCCTTTGCAAATAAATAGTATAGAAGTCCCTATTAACGTTGATATAATGGAATCCACTGACTATTATATAGTGACAGGAAACGATTGGCTTACCGAATGTCAAGGACGACTTTATTGGAACTGTCAAAAGTTTACATTTATTTGGAATAATAAAGAATATCAGATACCTATGACTTGTTAGAAAAAACCACAGTTCGATCATTTTCAACAACCTGTCGACATTGTTAAAAATTCTTCCGATGAAGAGTATGAAAATGAGAAATTGACAGCTCAACGACACTATATGTTATTAGGGAATCATAATAACTCCATCCCTTTAGCTGAAAGTAGCCCAAAACAAACTTCGGTGGATGGACAAAAATATTTTTCCCAGTATTTTGAAAGCTTAAACCAAAAATTTAATGTTCAACCACCCAAAGATGTTAAATGGAAATATCATTGGTAAGGACCAGGAAATCGATGTTGATATCATAATAGATTAGATAAAATGGAGGATAACTGCCAGCTATGTAAGAAAGAATGGGATCACTGGCAATTGTTACGAAATATTCCAGATGAGCCACCTTCTTGTGAAGTGACCTATAAACATCTTAATGAATCTCAACAACAACAAATCACTCAGTTTCTACATAAGAATAGTGATGCATTCGCTGAGGATTTATCGCAATTAGGACATACAATGATTGAAATGCACCATATACTGGTAGAAAATCCAATGCCTATACGATAGCGTGCATACAAAGTAGCTTTCTTAGAACAAGAATTTATTAAGGATGAAGTTAGTAGGATGTTGAAATACAACTTGATATAGCCCTCTGAAAGTCCTTGGGCTTCGCCTGTTATTCTTGTTCGAAAGAAAAATGGGAAACTTTGATTTTGCATCGATTACAGGAAACTTAATAGTATTACCCAACGAGATAGACATCCTTTACCACGCATTGATGAGTTGTTAGATATGTTCAGAAAGGCTAAGTAATTTTCAACTTTGGATCTAGCCAGTGGGTATTGGCAGGTTGCCATGGATCCAAACGACCAAGTTAAAACAGCTTTCATAACTAGTCAAGGACTTTATGAATTTAAAGTAATGCTATTTGGATTAACCAATGCACCGGCAACTTTTCAACGCCTAATGAATAAGATTTTTAGAGAGAGATTAGACAGTTCGTAGCTGTGTATCTTGATGACATCATCATTTTTTCAGACACATTTGATATACATTTACGACATTTACAACTCATTTTTAAACGATTGAAGGATACTAGACTTAAACTTGAAAAGGATAAATGTGAGTTTGCTAAATTAGAATTAGCATTTTTAGGACATATTGTGAGTGGACAAGGAATTGCATCAGACCCCTCTAAAATAGATAAAATCAAGAATTTTCCAATCCCAAAGAATATTACTGAGTTGCGAGGATTTCTAGGATTAGCATCATATTATAAGAGATTTATTCAGGATTTTTCAACATCAGCTGCACCTCTACATCTATTATTTCGAAAAGATATACCTTATGTTTAGACGGAATCGCAACAAAAGGCCTTTGTATATTTGAAAACGTATCTAATAACTGCATCAGTCCTAATTTATCCTAATTTTAAACGTAAGTTTTTACTCTTTACCGATGGTTCCTACATAGGTCTTGACGCAGTATTAGCACAATTAGATGACAATAATAAGGAACGTGTCATAGCTTATGCTAGTCAAAGTATAAGCCATGCAGAACGAAATTATGCCTCACTGAATTGGAATGTCTTGCTGCTGTGTAGGGAATGGAACATTTTTGACCATATTTGTTACATCAACAATTTGAACTAATTACCGATCATGCAGCTCTACAATGGCTTTTTAATAAACTCGACCCCCCTCGTAAGTTTATGAGATGGATAATTCGTATTATGGAATTCCCATATCAAATTCAATATAAAAAAGGAAAACTACATTCAAATGCTGACGCATTGTCTCGACTTCCTTCACAATAATCTATAACAATCACAACAAAATTTGAAAGTGAAAGCCTAAGTGTTAGCAGTGTGACTAACAGCTCTACAACATGAAACCTGAAACCTACCACCAATTATACCAATATCTTACTCAACTCACATACCCCCAAATCTTACCTTTTCGTAACAACACGCAATTCAAAAACAAGCATAACATTATTTCGTACAAAACCAACAACTTTATAGACGTAATCATAAACATTCAACTCAACCACTACTTGTAATCAAAACTAATGAAGTTGAAAGTATTCTACATAACATTCACAATGAACCTTTAGGAGGACATTTAGCACGAGACATTACTTACAACAAAATTGCCTCTCGATATTACTGGCCTAATATGTATAAAATAATCGATAATTGAATATGAATATGTGATGTATGCCAACAACAAGGAAGGCCAAAACTCAAAGAACTATTACACCCTATACCTGTTGAACAACCATTCGACCATATTGGAATAGATTACGTAAGATCACTTCCACGCACAACAAAAGGAAATAGGTATATTATTGTAACAACTGAATATTTGACAAAATGGGTTGAAGCTAGTACCACACCAGATTGTACCGCCCAGACTACTGCACAGTTTATTTACAATGAAATCATATGTCAACATGGAACGCTAAAAGAAATATTAACCGACTGAGCAATATCGTTCCAAAATGAATTAGTCACTACTTTGTTACATGTAGTAGGAACTAAACATAGATTATCTTCACTGTATCACCCACAGACCAATGGCCTTACTGAATGCTTTAATCAGACCTTGTGTACAATTTTAGCCAAATATGCTGAACAACATCATGGAGAATGGGATACTTATTTAATATTAGCATTGTTCGCATATCGAACTGCTCAGCAAGGAACAACTAAATTTGAACCATTTGAGTTATTATATGGACGAAAATCAGTTCTACCTATAGACTTACAACTACGATGACCTTTGCCTATCACAAACTTATCAAATGCTATAGAAAAACATCAACAGATAATCTCATCACAATTGCAATAACAACGATTAGATGCACAACAAAATATTATGCAACGACAACAAAAGCAACAAGAACGTTACAATAAGGATCGATCTGGAATTTCTTATCAAATTGGAGATAAAGTTTTATTATTTAATGTCACACAGTCACATTCACAGAGACAAATTTAAGGACAAATTTGATGGATCTTTCTACATCCATGACATTGTGAGACCTGGAACATATAAACTTCGTACAATAGATGAACGAGTTAGAAAGAATCCTATACATGCTGATTTTTTAAAACCATATCTAGAACGAACTGAATGGGAACCTCAGATTATTATTGAATAATGATCAACATTAAGACATTATAAAATAAACCTATGTCGATATATATTCAAACAAGTAAAATGGAACTTACAATTTTTGAAATAGTTTTAAAAGAACTTCAAATTTCTACAACTATTTTTGAAGAAGAAATTCGACCAATAGAACCTCCATATCAGACTAACGCATCCTTAGCTCAAAAAGTGCAATCCACTTATCAAACTCTCCTTCGTTCTACCTGTATGAGGAACTGTATTTTATCTCTCGTTAATGCTTTTTATTTAGGTCAATTTAACGATGATATGACTACTTCACCAGCTCAATGAATAGTACAAATGGCAACGATAACTAAATACTATTACCAAATTGCTATTCGAGTTTATCATCTCTTTAAAAACATAGGAGTTCAACAAATCTTTAATACTCGATGTTTGACCTTAACCATGGTTCGATGATTAAAGTCCAGTGAATATCAAGCCCTTATATTAGAAACTCTCGATATTTCTACAGGAGCAGAAATCTTAAACAGGGAGTAATATGAACAGGTAAATGTGACACAACATATATAGCGCAGAAGATCAACCGATTTGACATAAGTGATATATGTGATATGTCAGACATATGTGACATAACTGACATATTAGACATATTAGACATATTAGATATAGTTGACATATTCGATATAGTTGATATATTAGACATAGTTGATATAGTAAACATGTTAGATATATCTTTATATGTAATTTATTTTATATAAATAGATAGCTTTTTAGTTTATGTAAAAAGAGAGACATATAGGAACTCGACAAATTAGTTTTAGTAGTTTTAGAGGCAACTGGCCTACCGCGTTACATTTTTGTTTCAGTAATTCATTTCTTTTATTTTCTTATTTTTATTTTCTTATTTTCTTTTATCTCTTTCCTTTTATTTCTATTATTTTACTCATGAATAAACACACTATTTTATAATTACACATCATTGGCAATCTGTTGAATTACTGACATAATAGTATAAATACTTTTGATAAACTGATTAAGTTAAAAGCTTGTAAAACTGTTGAAAGATTACTGCTTAATTAAAAAGAATAAACCATTTGAACACCCTGTCTAACAGTTATAGTTCGCAAGAATTACACATAACAATACATGTATCAGAATCAAGAAATATAAAAATGTTAAAAAAAGAAATTACTTGCAATATTTATATAATTTATATATTAAAAAAAAATTAAATAATATAATCAGTTGATCAAAAGTTAATTTTAGATTTGTGTTTAATAATTTTCTTATAATAGATTTCTTAAATATTAAATTTCAATGAACTTTTCTGATATAGAAAAAGATTAAGTATATTATGAATAAAGATCAAATCATTATAGTTAAACTATAAAATATATAATTTTATTTACAAAATGATTGATAAAATATATAAACTAATAATAACTACCAGTTCAACTTAAAAAACTATTAGCAAAGAAAAATTTCAAGAAATAATTCAAGTAAAAATAAACTTACTAATTACTACTTAGATTATTTAATTGATGTTAATATCTGATCTTTTTACAAATTTTTATAAATTAATCACTACTTCAAAAATGTCTCCTTTAATAAAGTTTTCAATTTCTAATGTATTTATTTATTACTTTAATGATCTTTTATTATCATTTTAATTAGAAGATATATGAGTGAACCTTTCTACTATTATTAGTTTTTTCTTTTTTTCTTTTTATATTTAAACTTTTTCTTTAAGACATATAAAAAGTTTTTATATGTTTAGCTTTCTTTTGAAAAAATTTTGATAAATATTTGATAAAATCATAATTAGACTTTAAAATTTTTGAGAGACTTTGAGATAAAGATTGATTATAAGAAAATTAATTTATCACAATAAATACAAATATAATTTCTAAATTATTTCTAAATATTCTTTAATTTAAATATTAATATTTATTATTGAATTTTTGTTTAATACAGACTTATATTATATAAGAAAAAATTAAAAAAAAAGAAAAAATTAATAGTAAAAGTAATATATTTTATAAATATACTAATTTATTAAAAAATTTTCTAATAAAAAATAAAATTTTTATATATTTTTAATATTCAAATTTTTCAAAATTAGAAATTTTATGATATATTATTACACAGAAGGAGATATGATCTAAAGGATGACATTGATCTCTAGAATGTCATCTATGTTATCTATAGCATATATTTCTTTTATACAATATATTTATTTTATTTTATTTATCTCATATATTTATTATATTTTATTTATTTCATATACTTTATTTATTATATTTATTTCTTTTATATCTTTGATAACTTTATATTTTTCAATTTATATAAATAGAGGGCAATTTCTTTTAGCTTAACAATATGTTTGACTCATAGTTTTATTAAATAGTTTGGTTTAATTCCCTTAATATAATTATATAATACAGAGCGCTGACTGAAGCAATACTCTATTGTTATAGTTATTAAATAAACTATTAATTTACTGACACTCTTCTAAATCTAATTATCAAATTAAACCTTCTGCTTATCACTCATAAATATTGCTTTACTTATCACTGGTCGAAATCAAAAAAATCGGACATGCAAAAATCAGCCTAAAATCAGCAAATTATTAAAATCAGCCTAACCGATTGGCATACATCAGAAATCGGCCAAGAATCAGCCAAAATTTGACCTATCTTATTTATAGTCGATTGGCATACTTATAGCCGATTGGTATATATCAAAATTTGACCTATTTTATTTATAACCAATTGACGTCTGATTGGAACGATAGGATATTATTATTCCTTAGAGACGATGGTATTATCGTACCTAAGGAATGATAGTTTTATTGTTTCTTAAGTATGACGATTTTATTGTACCTAAGGAACGATAGTTTTATCGTTCCTTAGGGACGATGGTATTATCATACCTAAGGAACGATTGTTTTATCGTTCCTTAGAGATGATGATTTATTATTCTTAAAGTACGATAGTATTATTGTTCCTTAGGGATGATAGTTTTATCGTTCCTTAGGGATAATGGTATTATCGTACCTAAGGAATGATAGTTTTATCGTACCTAAAGAACGATGATTTTATTATTCCTTAGGGATGATGGTATTATTGTACCTAAAGAACGATGATTTTATCGTTCCTTAAGAACAATTGTTTTATCAACGATGGTATTATCGTACCTAAGGAACGACGGTTTTATCATTCCTTAAGTACGATGCATTTATTGTTTCTAAAGAATAATGGTTTTATCATACCTAAGAAACGATGGTATTATCATTCCTTAGGTACGATAATTTTATTGTTCCTTAGGAATAATTGTTTTATCGTTCCTAAAGTACAATGGTATTATCATTCCTTAGGGACGATGGTATTATCGTACTAAGGAACAATGGTATTATCGTTCCTTAGGTACAACAATTTTATCATTTCTTAGGGACAATTGTTTTATCATTCCTTAGGTACGACGATTTTATCATTTTTTAGGAATAATGGTATTATCGTATCTAAAGGAACAATGGTTTTATCGTTCCTTAGATATAATGGTATTATCGTTCCAATAAACTGAACTTTCGGATTAAACTGATTTACTAAAATAATATTGATTTAATGTATTATTTGAGTTTTTTTCTGGTATATAGGAATATTTATATAAATAAGCTTAATTTTTTAACTTTTTAAAAAATAATTTC
>CAJVPQ010000872.1:0-22432 GCA_910591825.1 Funneliformis caledonium
CGTTATAGCGTTAATGAAGATTCTTATAACGAAGTCCTGATCGGCTGGATCAGCAACTTCGTTATATCGAGGTGTGATTATATATTCTAGAAATTAAATTTCTTTCCCCTCGTAGTGATTTGTATTTTAAATGTAAGGAAATGCGATTTAATTCACAATATTGGACAGATCAAAAAAGTGTAGATTGTGTATATAAATGGAATAATCATTTTCAGTGGGCACAAAAAGAAAGAGAATATTATAGGTATTTATTTATATTTTTATAAAGAAAAAATCTGTAAAATATTATATATTAATAAAATCTTTAATAATATTAATATTTAGAAATTGTATACAAATATCAAAATTATTTTTAAAATAAAATTCTAATTTTCCTAATTTTTTTATTATAATAATTCAAATTCTCTTAATTTTAAAAATTTTATATCATAGAATTATACAAAATAAGTAAAACTTTCATTTTCTTCATAATAAGAAGTATGGTTTTTTTAATTAATTTATGATATATATATATATTTTAATATATTAAAGTGATTTTTTTTATAAAAGTGAAATACATATTTCAAATTTCTTTATAATATTTAAGTTTTAGAATTTGTAAAGATGCACACTCAATTCAAGTAAATACTTATAATTTTATATTTTATTCATAGATGCTTTTTTTTTATTCTAGAGAAACTATTTAAATAAAGAAGAAAATATTGAAAAAAATGTAAATACAGTTATATTCTTTATTTATAATTATTTTACTTTCTATAGAATAAGTAAAATTAATCTAATAATTTACATGAATAATTGTATTAAGTAGAACAAAATAATATTATGATCATATATTTAGTATAGTAAATTGCATATAGGTTGCATACCAAAATTACATATTCATTTATGATATCTGAATACATAAAATTTAGCTCTAATAAGTTTTTTGATCTTTTTAAATTAAAATTACAAAAATCAAAAGTTAATAATCTTAATGATTTAGTAGATGTAATAAATAGTTTAACATTAAGAGGTTATAATCAAACACAGATAATTTTTGATAAAGACAGAAACTGTATAGTATATTTTTATAATTAGAAAAAAATTTTTATTAAATTATTTTAAAATAATTTCTAATATTTTAAAATACTATCAATTTATTTTTTATAGTAATAATGTAGGTAAAGTAAAAGTAAAAAAAAAAAATTGATGGAGATAAGCAAATTGTAGATATTATATAAAAATAAATTTTTCTATAAGAAATTTTTCTTGCAGAATTATCAGTCAAAAGATAATGATATTTATATGAGCAGATATGTCAATATATTAGAGATCCTTAAAAGCAAAATAATTATTGTTCATTACTAACCATTCAAAAACTAAGTAAATAAATAATTATTTATACCTTTTAATAGATCCTTTACTTAATAAATGAATAAAAATAATATTATCATGTAATAATAGTAATTTAAATAAGTTTTTTATTTCTATTTTATCTTTACCTCTCTTTATATTTGTTTCTACTTTTATTTACCTTTATATTTAGCTTTATCTCAAATTTTGTTTTTACTTCTACATTTATTTCTAGTTTAATATCTTCATTACAGATAAAAATGATCAAAAAGTAATAAAAAAATATAAACAAAAAATTAAAAAATTAGATATTAGTTTTATAATTGCTTTAAATGTTAAAAATAATATAAAAGGATTATAAAATTTAATTTTAAAATATAATGATAATATTAAAAATATCCTATTGATAATTATTTTAAGATAAATAATAATACAAGAATTCTTTTATTTATCAATTTATAAATAATAAATTATATGTGTTAAGTTTAATTATCAAAAACTTTTTGATAAAAAATAGTTTTTTTTTTAGATAAAAGAAATCAAATATTTGAAAAACTTAATACTGAACTAATTATATTACAAATAATTTTAAAAATATAATTAAAGATTTATTTTCTAATAATAAAAATTCATGTTATATATATATAATATATGAAGATTATATAATAATAATAAGATATAATAATTATATATTACCTACTGTGAATATGTAATTCTTGTGAATTATAACAGTTAAATAGGATATTTCTTTTAAATCTACGTAGTAAGATATATAATTATATTATATTAAGTATAAATATTTACGTATAAATATTTATTATCTAAGAGTTTCATAATCAAAAATTTACGATAAAAATAATTTATTGATAAATATAAGAAAATGTAAGAAAGAAAATAATAAATAATAAAGAAATAAAGAAATTATTTAATTAAAGGTAAAATACAATAAATAAAACCAAGTATTATTCAATAACTTAAATGTATTTAAACTACTAAGAAAAATTTTACTAAATGTAATTAAATCTGGATTTACTTAAAAAGTTTAAATAACTGAATTATAATTACATAGAATAATATATTAATTATCTCAGCTTTTTCAACTATTTTAACAATTTTAATAATTTTAATAATTTTAACTAAATTAACTAAGGTAATTATGTTAATTATGTCAAATATATAAAATATGTTAAATATGTCTAATATGTCAATTATGTCAATTATATTAATTATATTATCACTTAGATTATACTATATAAATAAGTTACATTTTGGTCATCTGATCACATTATTATTAAAGAAAAATGTTATTATGTAGCTAAATTTATATATAATTATATGTTAGATCATTCTTTTAATTTTAAATAAATTAAAAAAAAAGTAATGATCTATATAATTATTTTAAAAATAATATAAAATTTGATATAATAATAGATGTTAGAAAAAAACATTTTTGAAAAGTATTAAAATTTTAAAAATTAGTGAAACTAAAGATTTAAATATTTTGCTAAATCTAAATAGGTTTAAATAAGCAATTATAGACATAATACTAATATATTAATATTTCATAAATTATCTAATAGTTTAATTTTTATTATTAATAATAAGCTTATATATAGTAAAAATGTAAATAAAAAATATTAATAATATAAAGTTAATGATTATTATATTAAATAAACTTAGTAAAAAAATATTAATATTTACAATTTACTTAAAAATTGATAAAAAAAGGAAATTTTTTATATAAAATATATCTATTATTATTAATTGTATTATTTAAAAAATAGATAATATAAGTTTTTAATAAAATTAATAATAAATTTTAAAATTATGTAACTTTGATAATAATTGAAAAAAAATTATAAATAAATAACTTATATAAAATGAATTTTATTAAAATTTTTTGATTTTTTTTTTTTATTATCTCAAATTATAAAAAATATATATTTATAAATTAGTTTTAATATAGATCACTGCATTCATGTGATTTATAAAATCATTCACATTGATTTTATCCAAGCATGCATGCGATAGTATTTTGAGATTCCGGAAAAAGTATAAAGTTATTTATGCATATTGAAAATTTTTATTCATAAAAAAAAAAATAAATAAAAAAAAAAAAATGTATTTGTAAAGATAGATAACATATGCTCGGATAATCACGACAATAATTGCAATTAACCGTTGATTCATTATAGCATTAGGAATTACAAATTTGATAGGATATTCTTTAAAAGTTAATCCAGAATTGAAAATGAATTGAATGAGTTGAATGATGAAAGTTCTCACATGACCCTTTTTATTTACCATCATGATCTATCAATTCGCCACTTTTAAGGATTTGATAAACAAATATATGTAGAGAAATACATAAATATCCTGATTGTGGCTATGTTTTTGCATATAAAATGTCATGCGCAATACACAATTTTTTTTTTTCGTTTAAATATATATATTGATAGATTTCCTATAAAATTTGAAGATTCCTATCATTAGAGATTTTATAAACCAATGAATCGTGAATGCGATTTATAAGAATCAAATATGCCACTAATTATTACAGGAACGACGACAATTGCAATTAGCGGAATGGTTTTATTATATGTCGATATGTTACAATGTGATATGATTTATCCGTCTAATTGGCCAAACGGATCGAGAAGATTTGTGAGTTTTAGATCCATTTTGAAAATGTTGATGAAAAAAATTAATTCGAAATTTTTTTTTTTTTTTAGATACAAAAACCATCTGAATATGGAATTCCGTATTCAGAGGTTACGATGGTTACGGAAGATAGTGTCCGTTTAAGGGCATTTATATGTAAAAGACCGATAGATAGAGAAGCTAGAAAAAGACCCACGATTTTAATGTTTCATGTAAGTCATATCAATTTATAAATTTAATTTTTTTATAAAAAAAAAAATACGGATGATTTTATTCTTTATTTTTATTTTATAGGGTAACGGAGGAAATATGGTACAATAAATTTAGCCATAGGGACTTTTTTTTTCTATCAATTAATTAAAACCTAATTTCTTTGTAATAAAGGGTCATCGATTACCGATTGCAGAAAGATTCTATAATGAATTTAAATGTAATGTGGTACTATTATCTTATAGAGGGTATGTAAATGCAAAATGATAAAATATGTTATGTTATGTCGACTTAATAAAATCAATTCATAATAAAAGGTATGGACGTAGCGAAGGAACACCCACGGAAAAAGGATTACGCATAGACGCACAGGTATTTTATAATCACCTTAGAAATAGTTTAAAGTAAAATTTTTAATTATTGGTTTTTTTTTAATTAATTATTAGACGGCATTAAATTATGTGTTGAAACATGAAATATTTAAAGATACTAAAATTGTAGTTTATGGACAATCATTGGGTGGCGCTGTAGCTATTGACTTGGTTTCAAAAAACGAATCAAAGGTTAACGCATTGATAATTGAAAACACATTTCTTAGTATAGTAAGTTTTTCAAAGTCGACCTTTTCAATTTTTTTTTTTTTTTTAAAAAAAAATCGAATAATTTGCTTTTCCTTTTTAGCCGAAATTGGTTCCACATATACTACCACTACTACAATATTTAACATTTATGTGTTCACAAATTTGGCCATCCGAAAAATTGATAAAAAAGATTAAGTTTATACCAATATTACTTTTATCCGGGACAAGAGATGAAGTTATACCACAACAACATATGAAAAAATTATTTGAATTATCCCAACCAGTGGCGGTAAAGAATGGAGAGAATTTTTATATGGTAGTCATAATGAGACCATTTTTCAACCCGGTTACTTTCAATTTGTTGGTAAATTTTTAAAAAAACATGTTGATTTAGATAGGAATTAAGGAAGGAATCATTCAGTAATGTATATTGTATATTGTACTGTACAAGTAAATTTGTATATTTTGAATTAATAGAGATTATTTAACGTAAATAAAAAAAAAAAAAATTCCATGTGTTCATTTTCTTCGTTACACAAGGAGAAATGGAAATCGGTTAAATTAGTGAATCAGATTGATTTTTACTTTTTGAACTTATTCTCGTCTTTCAATATTTTGAAAGCCTGTTGTAGTTGTCGTTATTTAGAAAAAATATTTCGATATTTACAAGATAGATACGATGACAACGAGAATTTACGCAAGAACAGCCATTCCATTGTTAATCATAGGAGGTACTATAGTTAGTGGAATTACTATATTATATTCTGTTCAACGTAATTCAATTTATACATCGAATTCTCCCGAAGGCTCAAGAAAGCATGTAAAAATCAATAAATTATCGAATCTTCATAAATCGATTTAATATATAACTGAAAATGTATGTGTATGCTAGGTACCAAAACCTTCTGAATATGGTATTCCTTATTCTCCTGTTATTTTAAAGACAAAAGATAATGTTAATATTCGGGCTTACGTTTGTAAAAGGCATACTGACGACGAAGCAAGTTCTCGTCCTACTATTTTAATGTTCCACGTAAGCTTATTATGATGAATTCCCGTATCTAGTCGAATCGATTAATTCAAACTGATTTTTTATTTTTATTTTTTAAAAAAAAAAATGTTATTCAGGGAAATGGAGGAAATATGGTAAATTAAATAATCAAATTTAAAAGAGAACGAATTGGTTTAATGCTTAGAATATTCTTTAAATTAATTTTCTTTGAAGGGTCATCGATTACCTATAGCTGAAAGATTTTTCAAAGATTTTAAATGTAATGTTGTGATGGTTTCTTACAGAGGGTAAGCATAACACGCTAGCTCAAGCGACAACATTAAATAATGTGTTAAAACAACCTTAATTATATCAGATATGGTCGTAGCGAAGGGACTCCTACCGAGAAGGGACTTTGCTTGGATGCTCAGGTAAATCACACTTCAAGACATCGTTTACCTTGCTAGAGATTGTAATATCTGATTATATCTATGTGATACTTATAAATAGGCCGCTTTAGAATATATAAAACGAGATGAAATTTTAAGATGTACCAAATTAATAGTATATGGACAATCACTTGGAGGGGCTGTAGCAATTGATTTGGTAGCGAGAAATGAAGGAAGTATTAACATATTAATCTTGGAGAATACATTCCTCAACATGGTAAGTTATTACAATCTTGCTCTCTTTAAACTAAAAAAAAAAAAAATAATAATAACAAGAATTTTTTTTTTTCCTGACATAACAAAAGCAAAAAATTCTTCCAGAAATATTTCCAAAAATTAAATTTCTCTGTTCAGATGTTTGGCCATCAGAGCAAAATATAAAAAAAATTAAAACAATCCCAATATTATTTTTATCAGGCAAAAAAGATGAAATCATACCACCATTTCATATGCGAAAGTTATTTGAATTATCTCAAACTAGTGGTGGTAAAGAATTTATTGAATTTAATGAAGGTAGTCATTTAGATACGGTTCAACAACCGAATTACTTTCAGCATGTTAGCACGTTTCTTCAGAAACATATCGTTGCTTGGAAAGTACGTTAAATTATTCCATGATAAACAATAAATTTAATAAATTAATTTAATTACTATTACATAAATCTGCATCAGACACGAGGTAATGTGTCGATCGTGGTAAATCAATTGGTTAACCTAACCTTTTTAATCCACAACTTAAAAAAGTTGGATCATTTCTTATTTTCAAATGTCAAATAATTTATCTGAATTTAGTATATATAAAAAGGAACAACTTTATGACCTCAGTTCGTCTTGACGTTTGGTCAAGTGACGATTTTGACGATAGTCGTAATCGTTTTGTTGGAAATTCTTTTTCAGAAATGGATAATTTAAAACGCAGACACACTACTACGACACAAACACAAGGGTATGAACCTGTTTCTTTCGAACCTGACATCGATTATGCTAAAACTCAAAAACCACAACGTTCACCCTCTACTAAGGTAATGTATACATGTTGTTTGTTTAATCAAAATGAATTGTATTTACTTTATTTTTATACTTAAATCTCTAGTTAGAAGAGATTCGAGCCATTTACAATGAATATTACGATATCATTCATCCTTTATTCTTCACTGCTTTATCATTTTGGACAAGATTCTATTTAATTTCTCTTTCGGATATCGTATTATGGGATGAGGCGCATTTCGGCAAGGTATGGTTCTTGCTAATTTTCGATCATGTTATTTGACTTTTTCATCCAACTCCATTATTATCTTTAGTTTGCATCACATTATCTCAAACAAGAATTCTATTTCGATGTACATCCACCTCTCGGTAAAATGATCGTTGCGTTGGCGGGGTTGATCGCCGGTTATGATGGTTATTTCGACTTTACATCTGGATCAAAATATCCTGATAATGTAAATTATGTCGTAATGAGAATCTTCTTGGCTTCGTTTGGTGCATGGATGGTTCCTTTGGCTTATTTTACAGCCATCGAATTGGATTTTTCACAACATGCAGTCTTTTTAGTGGCCTTGATGGTGTTGTTAGGCAAGTTACAAAATGTTAATTGGATTTTAATACATATATTCTAATTATTTTTTATTTTTTATAGATACCACATACATTTGCATCAGTCGTTTCATTCTTTTGGACGCGATGCTGTTATTCTTTACTTTCACGACTGTTTTCTGTATGGTGAAATTTCATAATCATAGATACGAGTACGTATATCATTGTCTTTAATTTTTATTTATTCGTTTAAGATGATTTAATGATAATCTTTTAAAAGATCCTTTTCGATTGATTGGTGGATATGGCTGACTTTGACCGGAATTTCCATCGGTTGTGTCACGAGGTGAGACTACACTATTTTTTATTTTTTGTAAAATTGATTTATTTTAAATTTACCTAACAAAATTTAAATTGCTTTAAAAAGTGTCAAGTGGATCGGATTATTTGTAACAGCATTGGTTGGATTATATACTATCGAAGATCTTTGGGATAAATTTGGGGATTTAAGCATGCCAAAGGTAGATGGTACAAAAGTATTATCCTTTTCCTTATAACCTGACATTAATTTTTTTTCACCTTTAGTTACTTTATTTACAACATTGGATAGCAAGAATTATCTGTTTAATAATTCTTCCGATTTTGATTTATATGTTGAGCTTTGTGATTCATTTTGCAATTCTTACTCATAGTGGGCCGGGAGATGCCCAAATGAGTTCTCTCTTTCAGGCTGGGCTCATCGGAAATACCTTTGTAGAGAATCCTATTGGTTGGTTGATTTACGTTCGCTTCTATAAAAAAAGATCCTGTCATTGATTGTATTTTTATTTTGTCATTTAGAATTAGCATATGGATCAAAGATTACAATTAAGAATATGGGATTTGGTGGTGGTCTTTTACATTCCCATGTTCAGGCATATCCGGTAGGATCAGAGCAGCAACAAGTAACTTGTTATCATCATAATGATGTTAACAACGATTGGTTTGTTAAAAAAACGAGAGAAGCTCCAATTAGCGATAATGAAAATGAGGTTGAATTTGTGCATGATAAAGATACGATTAGATTATTACATGCTCAAACTGGAAGAAATTTACATAGTCATCAAGTTGCTTCTCCAGTAACGAAATCACAGTGGGAAGTTAGTGGTTACGGTAATGATACAATTGGGGATCTAAATGATTATTGGGTGGTTGAAGTTGTAGATGATATGTATACAAAGACGGATCGTATTAGATCATTAACAACACGTATGAGATTTCGTCATAAACATCTCGGATGTTATCTTCGGGCTGCCAATGCGATATTACCACAATGGGGGTTTAAGCAGGTCGAAGTGACTTGCGATAAACAAAATAATCCAAAGGATTTACACACTTATTGGAATATAGAGCGACATTGGAATGATTTGCGTATGTTTAACGTTTAGTTTTAACATCATTATAATCAATTTAATACCTAATTATCTTTCTTTTTTTTTTTAAAAAAAAAAAAAAAATTTCAGTGCCAAGCGGAGGTAGAGCTTATTATAAGTCGAATTTTTTAAACGATTTCTGGCATTTAAATGTTGCCATGTATACAACGAATAATGCACTTGTTCCCGATCCTGATAAAGAAGATATTCTTGCATCTACACCAGGACAATGGCCATTATTAAAGGTTGGGTTAAGGATGTGTAGTTGGGCAGATGACGTAGTTAAATTTTATTTACTTGGAAATCCAGTGGTATGGTGGTCCGGTACAGCATCCTTAATTATATTCGTATTTATATTACTTTGGTATTTAGCAAGAAAACAGAGAGGATATAAGGATTTTTCACCAGGTAAAGAATTTTTTTTTTTTGATTTTCGTGTTAGCTTCTTTAGGCAAATCATTCAAGGCAAATACGTATAATATATATGTTTATTTATTCATAGCTCAATGGACACATTTCTTATTCGTCGGAAAAGTATGTGCAATAGGCTGGTTATTACATTATTTGCCATTTTGGATAATGGGAAGGGTTACATATTTACATCATTATTTCCCAGCATTATATTTTTCAATATTAATGGCAGCATTTGTGACGGATCATTTAACTAGTTCTTGTAAATCAAGAACAAAGAATATAATATTTGGTATATATTATTCCCTAATAGTAATAGTATTTTTATATTTTAAAGACATAGCATTTGGTATAGATTATCCTGCTAGTGAACTTAAAGGTAGGAAATGGTTTGAAACTTGGAATATTGTAGATTAAAAAACATTATATAAATATAGATAATTTATTAGACAAATAAATGTATTGGCTTTAACACAAATGTTTCATAGATTTAATTTACCACTTAAACCAAATAACCAATTGCATCATTGTATCTCCATTCATTATCCCAAAACCTATCGGAAATAATAATAATAATAATAACAAAAATATTAATTTAATAATCAAATATTTCAATCAATGTCAAAATGTTGTTTACTAACCCTGCACCAAGTAAACCACCAACTCCTTTCCATTTCGTTTCTGATCCTGTAATAATCCAATCCGGAATTGGGACGCCAGTTCGTTTAGGAAATAGTTTAGCTATTTGATCTAAACCAGAAAGATCGGTTCCTGAGATTATTAGCGAAAGTTGAGAGAATTTATATGGGTGTAAAAATAAAATTCCTAAAGGAATAAGAAAAAACGCGATGATGTTAAAAATCGAGAATATCAGGAGAAAATTATATCTTAAAAGATCATCATAATAACCCGTTCCGGGATCCGAAAATTTTTTATAATTCAGTTGAAATGAACCATCCTTATAAAACTTGACTATGAATTAAAATAAGAATTATCATGATTAAAAATTTCAGTTAAAAATATGAACTTTCATAATATATATACCTTCACTAATTCGTTCATTCATTATCATTCCTGTTACTTTATTCTCAAAGATATTTCCCAACAATACCATATTCCCTTTAACATATTCATTACCGGCGAATTCATTGTCATCAATTAAATCAGTATCATGAACGATTATGGCATTTCCATTTCCATAAAGAAACCATGAATGAGAAATTTCTTGAGCCACATTCATGAATTTTGAAGTAACAGCATTTGAAGCCGAAGTTGTTCCAATTACTATAAGCAATGGAGATTTAGATTCAAGAATTAAATGAGCTGGACCATATGTTAAAGGATGCTTTTGTTTATACATCCATGTATCATCATTAGAAACCTAATATAATAAAATAAAATAAAATAAAGTTAAAAATTTTTAATAAACAAATATTCAATTAAAAAAAAAAAGTGCATTACCTTCCACGCATTTCCATTATCATTTTTATAAAACCAACCGCTTTGTCGCAATTCTTGATTCATGGACAATGCATTAAATTCTGTATCATCAATAATTATTGTTGAAATATTTTCGTTTAGATTCTTAAATTTAAACCTTCTGATATTTGTCGTTTTTAAAGTATATGTAATCGAAGATAAACCGTCTTCCGGGCTAACTTGATATAACTTTACGTGAATCTTTCCTAGCCTTTAATTTTTTTTTTTTTTTTTTTGATTATAATTAATTGACAATATTTAGATTGATTGATGTGATCTCATTAATTTACTTACCTAAAAGGAATAAACAGTTGTTCAACAATTATGTTACCTTTACCTCCAAAATTTGCGGGGTTCATTAATGTAATAGTAAATTGACGCAATAGAACCGGATCCTTTATTAAACGATTATCTGATGATAATTGGAAACTATCTTTTTGGGTTAATAAATATTTATTCATAAAATCCTGCATGACTTTATCACTCATAATATTATCAAACCAATGTCCTTGATCTATCACTTCTGATAAGCTAACAATAAAAAAATCAATTAAAAAAAAAGGAAAAAAAGGGTGAATCATGATTTATAGAATAAACTTACTTTATGGCCAATGGATTATTTGAATATTCATTTACTAATCTGACCATTTGTCTTGAATGCATCGGAGGTACATTATCATCATTTGATCCGGCTCTTGCTAATATTGGTATGTTAACCTATAAATAAAACTTCAATAAAAACAATTTGAAAAAAAAAAAATTTTAATGCTAATTTACTTTACTTACCAAATTTGAAACATATAGATCATTATTAAATTCCGCTAATGATGAATCCAAAATCTAATAAGGGTTAAAATTTTATAAATAATTATAAAATACATGCGATTGATTATTATAAACATTTACCCCTTTTAATATAGAATCTATATGAGCAAAACTGTTCCAAAAATATGGCACATAATGTTGAATCTTAACATAGCCTGCTGCAGGTGTGCCAGCAATCACCGAATCGGGATAGTGTGACATGTAATACCAAGCACCTTGTCCACCATTTGAATGTCCTATATAAAAAGTTATTTAGTAAAATTTATTATTTTTCTTTTTTATTTTTTAAACAAATTATAATCACCTGAAATGAATAATTTATCTGGGTCTGGTGTAAAATCGTTCAAATATTCTTTAAATGTTCCGGTTGGATTTACCAAAGCTTTTATAGCATATTGAACATTTAATAAACTCGGTCCATGCCAATCATATCCCCATGGTGTTCTTCCTGTAGGTAATAATACCTTTATATAAATATATTAAAACATTAGCACTTGGCTAGTAAAAATAAAAATTAAAAAAAAAGTTCTCTTATAATTAATTACCCAGGAACATCTTTGTTTTGGATAAGCATTAGTCCAAAATTCTACATCAGCTTCAACACCAGCTCCATGTAATGCTACCAATATCGGAGCTTTATTGGGCGTAATACTCTCTTTTGGGTGCATAATCATGGCTAAAATTGGAAATAGTTAATATTAAATATTTGATCGCTATAATTTAGAATCAAAGAGAATATTGGATTACCATATTGAATCGATTCATCAAAATCTTCAAAAGTAAATTTATAAAACGCGTCTAAATTTTTATACTTGATCTGTATTTCTTTAGTAGTTTTTGTCAAAAGACTTTGATGACCTTTTGGTGTTTTTGAGGATATATCAAATTTTAAAGAGAATGGTAATAATGGATTAAAATAAGGTTCTTCCAAAGTTAGTCTTATTTTAACATTTTGATGTTGTGAAGGTGCAAGTCTTATTCCGTTTGTTAAGGAGTCATAAGAGGTAGGAATTAATTCAACTGTTATCTAGTAAAAATCATTTATTAAAATGATAATAATAAATAACATTTAAAAATAATTTCGATATTACCTTTGTAGGACAATTAACAATCGCAACCTTTTCAATATCAATCCATTCATTTTCCGATGTATTCAATATCGGAATGCTCATGTATTCACCAGCAAATCTTGTTCCTCCAATTATATCAGGCACAATGATTCTTTCATGCAAAAACATTGCACCCACTTCTTCTAGTTCTAAATTTCTTAATTCACAATCGAATTTTATTCTTGGTGGAACTTTATCACCAAAAATTCGAATTTCATTAACGACTCGTACATCAACTGTGTACCGCGTATTAGGTGTTAAGTAAAGAATATTATAAGATGTACGATAATTATACCAATCCCCATGAAATCTTTGGTTATTAATGTAAAAATCTCCAATATTGTGACATTGTACGAGGATTGGAATTTTTTGTTCCGAAAAGAACTCTGGAGTAGTAAAATATCCCCTAGCCCATAATTGAAATTGTGAAATTGACCATCCTAATGATTTCTTATTAAAATCCCACCTTAAATTTTTTTAAAAAAAAACAAATATATGTATAATTTCTTGATTGAGGATCTTTTTTTTAAACAATTTTTTTTTTTTTTTTTTACCTAATGTTATTAAAGTCAATTGGTCCTACCGAACCATCTTCATTTGATTGAATTTTTGACCAATTTATAATACCATTATTAGCTAATTCTGATGGAAATACTTGTTCTTTTGAATATTTTAATTTTGAAAAACCACCTGATCAATTTTTTTTTTTAAAAAAAGTTTTAATTTTAATTTATAATAAATTTGATGGAATTATTAGAAATGTAAAATTTGATAATATACCATAAGCTTCTAATGGATCCGCACCAAAATCCTGTTCACGTGTTCCAGTTGGAAATGGTCCTAATATCTTGGTTTTTTTTTTGTTTTGTTTTGATTTTTTTAAGAAAAATTAAATAAAAATAATTTAATCAGAAATAAAAAAATCTAACAACCTCCCAGAATTTTGGTTTCGTTAATAATTGTTTCTTAGAAATGAATTGATAATGTGCAAATGATAACGAAGTTGACATTCTTTAAAAATTTTTTTTTGTCAATAAGAAAAAGAATAAATATTTTCACCGAGATTCTTAAAATTAAATAATCTACAGATTGTGTTGTGTGGCATGATAAATAAAGATAAAGATTGACATATCATCTTTCCAAATTTATCAAATCATGCATATAAAAAGTAAAAGGTTATTTGACTGCTATTTTTCAACTCTTTCATGAACAAAAAAATTTTTTATATAGAATCCTTTTATTTAAAGTGTATTAACGAATGATTTTTAATAAAGACAATTTAAATATGAGCAGTGATCCTCAAACTGGAACAAGCACTAACCGGGCAAATACACTTCAAATTCCCAATGTAGGAATTGAAGGTAAGTATTTCTTAAATCAATGATTTATTTTAATTTGACTCAATAAGAACTAATTTTTCTAACAAAAAATTATAGAGACAGGAGAACTATCACCATCTTTAATAACGGCAATTAATCACCTTTCAATTGAGAATTCTGACGATGAATCGTCTTCTGATGATTTAGAAGAAGACTCGGACACTTTAAGGAATGAGGTATTTTGAAATTATGGAATATGTTAGAAATTGGCCGAAATTTATAAAACAGTTTACATGTTTTTTTTTTTTTTTATCGCAGTCGTCTTATGCGAATTCTGCATTTGATGAATCCACTACTACATTATCCCAACCTGTTGGTCCTGCAGAACATTTAAGGGCTTTAATTATAAATAGACCAACCGCTCAAATGATCACAACTTTTAGATTACAAAAAACGCGAGAAGAAATGACCCAGGAAGAAGTAGTTAAATTCGTATTGAAGTAAATTTTAATATAGATTTCTTGTATATTGCTTCGTTAACTACTTTTCTTTATTAATTTAGTTTTCTTTTATTTAATCTTTAGTCCTGTTCCGCAAGGTCAAAAAGTTCTTTGCAAAATAACTCGTAGTAAAGATGGTTTTGGAAAATTGTATCCTCAGTACGAACTTTCTATTGAAGATACGTCAGAAAATGGGGAAGAGACAAAAATATTTCTTCTTGCTGCTAGAAAAAGAAAAAAGAGTAAAAGCTCTCATTATGTCATAACAACAGATCGACTTAGCGCAAATGTCTCGTCTGATAATATTGTAGGAAAGGTCAGGTAAGCTATGATTATGATGATACATCATCAACTTTTTTTTCTTTTCTTTTTTTTTTTTAAAAAAAATAAATGATCTTATTATATTTTAGATCTAATTTCTTGGGTACAGCTTTTGCTATATATTCAAATGGGAGAAATCCATTTAAACGTGAACCCGAATCAACAGCTTTGCCTATTCGAGAAGAATTGGGAGCAGTTGTTTATGTGAGTCTTTATTTTATGTAAGAAAATATTTTATTTCTTTGAAATCATTATTAAGAGAAAAAAGTTTTTGACAATAATTTATAGGATCCTAATATCCTTGGGTTTAAAGGACCCAGGAAAATGACTGTCTTATTAATAGGTATGACGAAGCATGGTGCAAGACCGGTATTTAGACCGGAGACGGTAAGAATTTATTATTAATCTTTTCTTTTGTTTGTTATTCATGTTAATTAATTAATTTTTATCGGATTAGGATGCAGAAACATTGATTGGAAAGTTCAAAAATGGAGAACATCGAGATATTTTGGTATTGCATAATAAATCTCCACAATGGAATGAAGGTAAATATTAAATTAACAGATTTTTGTTTTTAATTTATAAAATTACTAAAATAGTTATTGTCATTACAGAAACACAGTCATATGTTTTAAATTTCAGTGGAAGGGTTACTTTGGCCTCAGTGAAAAACTTTCAAATTGTACACGACAATGATTGTATGTTTCACTCTTAGTTGCAATTATACTTATTTAACTTAAATTTGAAAGATGATATTAACGGAATTCTTTTGTTTAATTCAATAGTGGATTATATCATAATGCAATTTGGACGCGTTGAAGAAGATACATTTACGATGGACTTTATGTATCCGATGTGTCCTCTCCAAGCGTTTGCTATCGCTTTAACAAGTTTTGATGCGAAATTGGCTTGTGAATAATGTTTAATGTTAACCAATTTCTTGATTCTAAGGTGAATTGACTTTCTTATAATGAGTACTCATATATTAATTATTAATAAATTTTATTTTATAGGCATTTCGTTATTATTAAAATTTTGGAACTGAAACTGGTCGATTAAATGATTTAATGGGTTGGGTTATGTTCAATATAAAGTTTATTTATGAATTTATGATTAATTGTAATAATATTATTAAGTTGTGAGTGAGATAATAATTGTAATTAGAATTAGATGAATAGATATATTTATTTATTTTGACTCCGATTTTAATTAATCCTTTTAGATTAAAGACGATGATAATCTTGCATATTCATTTAGACAATTTGATTATCTGGTGTAACTCAAATAACAATATATTGTCTTAATAAATTCCCATCCTTTTTCTTTTCTGTGATTTTATTATTAAGATGTATAGATATTTTACAAAGAGAATGTTTTCTTCAGGTAAAATATACATCTTATATAATAACTTAGATGGTTCATTTGATTCAATCTTAAATTTCTTCTTTTCCCAAAATATGGTTTAGCTCAAAGTAAGCCTTTTAAAGGAGAGTTTGTAGTGATAACAGGAGGAACGCGTGGAATAGGATATTCTATTGCACAAAAATTTGCACAGAATGGTGCAAGATGTGCTTTGATAGGACGTAATAAAGAGACAATTGAAAAGGCAAAAAGTTACTTAAATAAAAATCTTGAAGTAGACAATAATCATATAGGATATAAATGTGATTTAAGAATTCCTACAGAAATTGAGAAAGTTTGCACGGTAACACTCCGTTTTATGTGAAAGAAAATTTTATTTTTACTTTTTTTTTTTTAATTTGCATTATTTTCTTCAAGGATATTTTATCGTTACGGAATGTTGATTATTTGATTAATGCTGCAGGTTAACTTAAAGATACATCGTAAAAATAAAATAGTTCTTCATTAAATGATTTATTGTTTCTAGGAGTATCACATGATTCGCTTGTTGTTAGACTTAAAGAACAAGAAGTGAATGATATTATTCAAACAAATCTTCTTGGAACAATTTATATGTGTAGTCATATCTCTAAACAAATGGTTAAAACGAAAAAGGGTGCAGTATTAATAATCGTACGTAAACATTTATATTTTTTTTAGAATTAATTAATCGTTTTTATATTTTGTCAGGATGTATAGTTAATATATCAAGCGTTGTTGGATTACAAGGGAATAGTGGACAATCTGTTTATAGTGCTTCAAAGGCTGGAATTATTGGTATAATGTATATTTTCTTTCGTTATTACTTTCTTTAAAATAATATTTAATTTATAAATCTGTTTTTTTAGGATTTTCAAAATCATTGGCTAAAGAGCTTGCACGGAAGAATATTCGCGTAAATGTCATCGCACCCGGATTTATTGAGACTGATATGACTTCAAGTATGAATATATTAGTAATGAATAAAAATTTGTCTGGTATCTATACAATCAAAATACACATAATAAAACTGTAAATGGTACTCCCATATGTAATATTTAATATTTTGATTGTGTAATTACCGGATAATGGTCACTTTCTGCTGCGGCGTTCAAATGAAATGTTGAATAACCAATTAAACATTTCTTAATGTAATTATCATTATATTCAGCAATTTCTGAAAAGGAATCTTATAAAAAAAAAATACTAATGCAAAGATTTGGGAAACCTGAGGTAAATTAAGCAAAGGAACTTTATTATGATCTTTTCGAAAATTTCATTTTTTTTTTTTTTTGAATAAAATAGGAAATTTCTGATGCTGCTTTGTACCTTGCAAAAGCTGATTATGTTACTGGGCAGGTAAGTTTTTACTTTTATTTACAATGTATCATTTAATGAATTTGCTAACAAATTATTTGGCCTAAAGACACTTATTGTTGATGGTGGATTGATTTCGTCATAAAGATATAAATAGTAAGATATACTTTTAGTTTCTATTGCAACTTTAAAGATGCGGTTTAGATTTTTTTCAGGATGCCCAACCTTTAGACTTGCACATATCAGATATCTAATTGGATATGGAATATTAGAGATGTTAACGGTTCAGTACAGTTTCAGGCGGTCTGAGGGTAAAACTGAACCCGTAGATCGAGCTCATAATTTTAAGAACTCGGTTTTTAATTTGATTCTAGACCGATTTAATAAAACTTAACAAAATCCCCAAAGATTTTAACATCGTAATTATCATTATCGTTTTCACAATTTTATAAACTGGACTTTATTGTAGAATCGAAGTCCATCGGTCCCTCAAACTGGACCGAGACCCAACAATAGACCGTTTAACATCTCTATTCGCTTTTATCTTTTAGGATTGCTCTTTGTGATATGGATTTGTAGACAAATTACTAGTCATATATTATCTATCTTCTGAATGAATTTTAGAATTATAATCATTATCAATTCTATATTTTTTAAATAAATACAAAAATTAGAAAAAATTAGGCCTTATCTCTGTTAAATGTTCCAAAAATATTCATTATAAATATTCTGTCATACTAATGACGCTCAGCTTCTCCCGGATAAAAATGGTAGCTGGATTTGTTTTTCTGGGTATTTATTATTAGAGTAAGGTTTAGGATTATTAGGATTAGGATTAGGTTAAGGGGTTAAGGAATTTGTCACATCGTATCACATTCCGCCGTTCTTCATTTTACTAAGTATTCTGGGAACAGAGAAATTTCTTTTTTTTTAAAAAAAAAAAAATGCTAATTTTCACAGTTATATATCACTCCTAATAAGTATATGTGACCCGGCAAATAAATCCGTCTACCATTTTGTGACATTTGTTTTTCAACATTATTATTCAGTTTGGCCAATCAATTACACAAATCCCATTTTCAGCAATGAATTCCTTTTAGCGTTTTGTAGTGCAAAAAATTTTTTTGAAGTTAATGTTAAATCTGAACTTATTTTGCTAAAAAGAAATCATATTTAACTTATGAAGTAAAAATTTTTTTTAGTAGTTTCCTTCCTTTTTATTGCAAAGTGTCCATATGATATATGCTTTGAATCATTATCTTATTAATTTCATTTATCAAAGAATTCTTATTACAACAACATTGAATATTTAAAGATACCACTAATATTAATAATATAAAAATACCAATTTCTTTTATACATATTTAAGAAGCAGTTTTCTAATTTATTAATATAAATGATCTATCCATTATATTTGTAAAATAAGATAAAATATTTTTTTTCTTTTTGCAAAATACCTTTTTATTCTAAGTTTATAACATTTTTATATACTTGTTAAACCTTATTTTAAAAGATTAAAAACAGTTTCATTAGTGAAAATTGTTTGATTTTAATTATTATGAATATGCACTCTTATTCATATTAATTGTTTTTTATTATGTTAACTTATAAGTATTATCATTCTAAAATTACATAATTTTTGTATTCTTTTGTTTTATATAAAAAATGTATATTAGCAATATCATAAGTCACATGCGACTTAGATTAGAGTATGAAGGCAACTTCATAGTCTGCTGGTATCTTCATAATATAATGATAACTTCATAGTCTGCCGATATCTTCATAATATAATGGTAATTTCATAACACAATAGTAACTTCATAACCTATTAGTAACTTCATAATATAATGGTAATATCATAATCTAATTACATGATCTGCCAGTAACTTTATAACCTATTATCCATAATCTGATAGTAACTTCATAACCTACTTATAGGTATCTCCTTTGCGTTTATAGCATTCTTTTAACTGTTTCCTATATAATATGGTGGTAACTTTATAGTCTAATAGTTATAGATGCCTGCCGAAACCTCTTCAAAATAATTTTGTCATACCCTTTTCTATGTTTTTAATATAGTTTTGACAGTTTCAGCTTTCGTTATATCGAATGGATTTCGTCGTATCCCTTATTATGATTTTAATATAGTTTCGTCTAAGTTTCGATTGTTATTAAGGGTTTCGTCCCTCATCTATACTAATGGTGAATGATAGTGCTTTAATTTAATGGTGATGTCATGATCTAATAGTAATTGCTTTCTTCTTGTTTTTAATCCATTTACATGATAAATTTCATATTGCTGGTACTGGCTTTTCAGTCTTTTTTGAATGCCTGATTCTATAATAAGAGTGCTGGCCTCTTGTATTTGATTGGATGCTGGATTCTATATTGAGATACTTACCCTTTGCACTTGTTTGATTGCCTGTTAAAATGCTAAATTGTGATTAAAAAAATTGTGTCTAGTAGCACAGTAATTTAATATAAATCTGTATCTAAATTTGGCTAACACTATAGCATAATTTAGGCTAATTTTATGTATAAGGTTGGAGATGCAATATGTATTATTATGGTCAGCTCATTTATCCCCTAAATATCATCTATTTTGAATATATTTATTCCCGTTTCTTTTGTCAATCTGCTAAAAAATTGGTGACTCATTAAAGCAGAATTATTATAAGGAAAAGAAATAAGAAATTTTGCTTTAGTAAAGCACTTTGTAATAGGCAAGAAAGAGCTGAGAAGGGGCTTTACATCTAATATAATACTCTAAAATAGAAACAGCTTCAGACGATACACATACATATTATCATAAAGTTGTGAGAAAGTATCAGATACCACTTTTCAGCTAGGTTGAGGTAGTATAAAAAAAGGTGACAAGTAGCATAGTAAATTTGCGATTAATTTTAGCTGACACTATGTCATAATTTTAACAGATCTTTAGAATACATAATTTAAACTAGTAGATTATTTGGCTATTTTTTTAAGTGTCCTAGGATAGAAATTTTACTAAACCACTTTTTAAGGCAGATTTTATTATAGGTAAAAGTGTTCTTTTCTCGATTTAACTTATTCTTGTATTATCTTCCCTAGGTTCTCTAGGTGTCTTAGTAAAAATAAAGTTCTAGGAATAAAATCAAAATTTTTTTATGTATGGGATATGTATTATATATGTATATGATATGTGTATAGTATATACTGATATGTCTATAAATAAAAAATAAAAATAAAAAGTAAAGAAGTCTGAAATTTTCTAGGTTACCTAAGGCACTTAGGGCAGACCATCTGAAAAATGTTCCTTCATTCTAAAAATAGAAATTTGCTATTTTTCTCCTGTCTTTAGAAGTTAAAAACTTTCTAGGGCAGATTTTTTTAAGGTATTTAACTTCTTCCTATGGTAATATATTTTCAAATAATACTTATCAACATATAAATTACACATACCATAGGTTGAGGTAGTTGGTTTTTCACATTGTTTGCAAGGGTTTTGCTGATATCTTTTCTAATCAATTTTGCATCCTTCTTGTCAGTTACAAGTTCGTCTGCATATATTCTCTTCGTTAGAAAGATATTAACAAATAAATTTAGCTCTTATTGAGTATCTCTTATATTTCTATATTTATTTTTTATTTAAACTTTTTTCTCAGAATAGTATATCCTAAGTTTAGAATATTATATAGCTTTCAAAAATTATCTAAAAATAACTTATTCTAAGCTTTTAAAGTTCTTAGACGTGTCTGCCCTATTCTATTATAGGTTTAAAGCTGAAGATATAGGTCAATGCCTATATAAAATTTGTGATGATAGTATTAAACTGAGAAATTTCCTTAATGCAGACAATGAAGACGAAATAGAAGCTATACTCTCAGATCGTAAAGGACACTTTTTACATAAATTTATTGATGATAATGAGCCACTTCATCCTATCATCGATTTTGATTTACTAGTAGAGGTATATAATAGTATTGAACCTAAGCTTACATGTAAAGAGATACTATATACACTCAATTATACCTTTAGAGATGTCTGTCTTAAAGTATTTTCAGAATGGAATAGAAATAGTATTACTGTTGCAAGTAGTAGTGATGCAAAAAAATATCCTTTCACATCTTTACTATTGGTACGAGACTTAAAAACATCACTCAAGTCGTAGTATTCACTAAGCTTATTCGTAAAAAACTTCTAGCAGCTCTTTAGGAGAATAGTATTATAGATAATATTATGAATAAATGTTCTTTTTCTTGTGAATGTTTGGTTTGCCTAAGTATGATGAAAAATAAAGAAGTACATTCGTATAAAAAAGCAATATATCCAAAAGATGAAACTATTTTTGACTTCATGATTCGCCCATTTAATGATAAATCAGAAATCGTAAAGTCCTCTCTTAGTTGTTTTAGAACTAGAAGCTAAAAGTTGTAATAATACTAATAGTATTAACGTGCAATCCTTGCGAATTACGACAGTTAGACAGGGTATTCGAGTGGTGATTCTTTTAAGTTTACGTAGCAATTTAATCTCAGTTTAACTCAAGTTTATATAATTTACATGACAGTGTACTTTCGACAAGACTAAAGGGAAAATAGCAATTGATTCAGAGGTATAA
>CAJVPQ010000873.1:0-22425 GCA_910591825.1 Funneliformis caledonium
AGACGTTAAAGAAATTACAGGCGAAACAGAATAAACAGAATAAACAGGCTGTATAGAAAATATAGAAAAAAACAGGCAAATCAGATGAATTTTGCAAATCCTCCAAATTAATGCAATATATCGATCAAGATCTTCCTTAATATGATCTACATAAAATTAAATCTAATGACTTTGTAAATCATTTTTTTAGGACAAATTTTCAACGCTGACAATGTTAACAAATATTAAAATCTTATTATAATATGTCTTATTAAATTGCTATCATTTAATAAAGAATTAATAAATAAATAAAATTTTATTATTCAAATAAAAAATTTTTTATTAATTTTTACTGTAATAATTAAGTAATTTGAATTTAAAATTGATCAGTATTATGTGATTAATAATTTATTGCTAGGTACAATATATAATATATTTTAAAACATGTAATTTTCTTATAATTTTATATACATATTTTTAAAAAACTAGTAAGATAATATATCTATTTCTAAATAGCAAATATTTAAATATATTTATAAATATTTGATAAAAAGTATGATTTTAAATATTAAAAGTAAACTGAAATTTTAATGAAAGATTTGATTATAAAAAATTATATATATAATTATAGAAGAGAATTTTAATAAGTTTATATTAATTTTAATCTAATAAATATATGTTTATAATAGAAAAGTAACTATATAGGAAGATGATTATATAAGAAATTAACTATATTTTATATAATAATAAAATTATTATTAGATAATGTTAATACTAAGATAAAAATTATAAAAAATAATATAATATTTTTATAAATTTATATTATAATTAAATAAATATTATAATACAAAATATAAAATTTAAGTTAATTAAATTTAAAAATTTACCTAATATTTTATCTTTTAAAAATAAATTGTTTTATATTATAGTTTTTGATAATCTTATTAACAAAATTTTAGTAATTTAATTGAAAATCATTTTTTTTAATTTAAACAAATATAAAAGAATTAATATAATTTATATTATCTAACATTTTTAAATATATTTTTATTATTTTATAAATATAAAACATTAAATAATATTAAATAAATTTTTAAAGATATAAATAATAATTATAAATCTTTAATAAAAAAAGATTATAAAATACTATTTTTTTCTTATATAATTATCTTATATTCCTTCAAGCATATTATAAGCAATTTATCTGCAATTTTATTAATAATTAAAATTATTTGTAATAATTTTAAATATTTTTAAAATAAATTATTTAAAAATTAATATTTTTATAATAATTTTTATGATATTTTCTAGGTAAAAATTTAAAAAAATATAATTAATTAGTGATATTAAAGATAAATATATAATAAATTATTATAAAAAAAAGTTAAATTTTTATTTTATATATTTTGCTATCTAATTAATCTCAAAAATATAAAAATATAATCATTTAATAGATTTTAATAAGATTAATTCAACAAACTAAATTTTATATTTTTGTAATCATTAAATAATAAGTTACTTTAAAAATTAAAAAATTAATATATATTAATAATTACTAAATTTTAAAAAATTTAAAAATACTATCATTATATACATCTTAATATAACAAATCTAATAAACTTTATTTCATTTTTTTATAATTTTTCTCAATATTTTATAATTTATTTTATACTTGTGATTTAAAGAATAGTCACATTTTCTCTTTAAATACATTAATTACAAATTTTTAAATATAAATAACTCCTATATAATTACAAATACAAACTCTAATCAAAAGTCTTCAAATATAATTTTTGATATTGTATTTTCAGAATTTATTGATTAGAATTAGATTAAATTTTAATATATCATAAAGAATAATATTTTAAATTTTTATCAATTATTCTTTTCAAAATATCTTGTTAATTATTAATTCAATAAATTAAGCTTATATTTATTGAGAAACTTTCAATAAAATAATTTTAATAGTAATATTTTCATTAAAATCTAATTATTAAGTTAAATATTATTTCATTTAATAATAAATATCTAATAAACTAAAATATAATTAAAATATAATTTTTCAAAATAGTTATTTACGTTAAATATAGTAAAACTATAACAATTTATTAGATTTGAAAATATAAAAATGATTATTATATTATGTAGTTAAAATGTAAAACAAATATAATATAAAAATGATAATAAAAGAATATAATATATCTAATTATAAAATATAATAAAATCTTAAAATGTAAAGTATAAAAATTTATTTTTAGAATAATTAAGTAATATTTAATAAATTCAAATGAAAAAATTAAAAAAGATTTTAATATTATTACTTTAAAAAATACTAAATCAAATGATTATAATAAATAAAAATACTAAATCAAATAATTGAAATAAATAAAAAATTATTAAAATTTTTATTAAAATAGAGTTATTTTAAAAATAAAAGTATTTTTTTAATTATATAAAGTTAAATAAATAAGTTTAAAAGTTATTAGAAAAAAAAAGTATTTTATATAGTTAAAAAATTTATATTATTTTTCAAAACAGAAATTTGATTAACTGTTTTATTTTTAATAAAATTTAATACTTATATAATATCTATAAAAAACATCTTAAAATTTCTTATAAATAAAAATAATTTAAAGTAGATATTGTAGAATAATTATTTATAATATCATTTGAAAATTGCAAAAATAAAATAAAATAATATAATTAAACTTTACTATATTATCTGATCAAATTTTATAAAAAAAATATATAACAAATTCTAAAAATTAAAATATTAAAAAGTAAATTTATATAGTTATAGGATTAAAATAAAAAATAATAGAATTGTTATCTAATAATTAATTGTAAGTTAATTAATAAAATGAAAAGAGGTTATAGTAATAATAAAATATGATGGTAATTATAAATTAGTTTTAATAACTTTACTATATTTATATATTAAAATAATATTAATAATATGGACGTTTTGCAGTATAAAGGGAGAAAACTATCAAAAAAATTTTTTTTGAGTTAATGTTAAATCTGGATTTATTTTACTAAAAAAAATAATATTTAGCTTAGAAAGTAAAAAAAAATTTTTTTAGTAGTTTCCTCCCTTTCTACTGCAAAATGCCCATATTTGTAATATTGTATACAAATTGATATTATTAACAAAATATAAAAATTATCACTAAACAATTAATAAAAAAATTAGCTTTTATATTTATTCATATTTTATTAACTGACAGTAATTTTTTTAATAAGAATTTTATACTTAAAAATATATTAAATTATTTATAAATCATTTTTTAAAAAATCACTTTTTCTTAATTTACTTTATTTATGTAATATTTTATTTATTTAAGACTTATTTATCTTATTAATAAATTATAAATATAGTAATAAAGCTTTTTAAATTATATATGATAGAATAATTATTATAATTTAGATTAAAAATTTATTAAATATATAAAAAAAATCTTTGATCCTATAAACTTATATTTAGTCATAAATAAACTTATTCATTAATTTTAAAATTTAATAGTTATAAATTTTATATAGTTTAATATATTTTAATTTAAAAAGTTATAGATTTTTAAAAATAAATTTTATTAAATTAAGCTATTTATTATGAAATTGTTTAAATCTTATTATAAAAATTAAATATTAATTTTATAAGTTAATTATTTGTTTCAAAATGATTAATTATAGATGTCTATTTTATTAGAATATAGCTAATATATAAACATTTCATCCAAAAAATAATGATAATATTTTTACAATAAATAATTTTTTAAAGGATTTTTTCCTATCATTATTATTAATAAATTATTATAATTTTGATTATTTATACAAAAAGTTTACATGAAGAATCCTTGCTATAAACAAATATCGTTTATAAACTATTAGAACATAAGAGGGTCACGTGAATCACATCTAATTAACGATTAACTAAACGCGATTTTTGTTAAAACAAAAAGTCGCTTCAATCTTTTTATTTAAGATTTCAATAAATTATTCTACTTATTTCAGATTTAAAATACATACAAGTACAACAAAAAAAAAAAAAAAAAAAAAAAAAAAAAAAAAGGTTATTTGTCGACTTTAACATTCTTAATGATATAAGAAACATTATTTTCAAACCATTCTTTGGTATTAATTTTCATTCTAAATTCACTTTTAATTTGCACCAAGTAAATCTTGTTATATAACCACCAAATAGGCCAAAAAATTATCCAGAGACAAGATAACAAGCAAAATAATTTTATCCACTTATTTTTTGTGATATCATAAAATATTGAAGTCGATTGCAATTTAACTATATTGTTACGTAATGGATAATAGATTTTTATATTATTATAATAAGTCTGTTGTCTGATTACTTGTGCTATTACCTTTGTTAAGTTTTCGAAATCCCAAATTATAACCTATTTGGCATCAAAAAAAAAAAGAAATTATAAACATAAAGGAATTTCCATCTTAAAAAATCTAGATACGACTCACCTTCCTCATCTCGATTTCTTTAGATCTGCTATTGTTTTTACAATATTCTTCTAACACTTGCTTGATATCTTTACCTTCTTTAATATCGTAATCATCGTCATCTTTTGACGGAATTGTATAAATCTCACCTTTTGGTAAAATATGATCAGACAAGTCTATTGTAAAATCGAAATCAGTTACTTCTACGACATCTACGTCTTTCTCATAATCATAACCATTATTTTCGTCTACCACTCGTATCGTTCCATCTTTTTCTTCAGTGTGGTACCCTAATCAAAAAAATTAGAGATGGTTAGGGATGCGAAACGAGTTTTTAACTCGCATCTTGAAAACATTTACCGTGAATTGTTATGGACATTTCGGGTTTATCGTTGTGCGACATAAAGAACTTATATAATTCTTTTGAATCTTTATTTAATTTCGAATCTTTACTGTATACTCCAAACTCATTTTTCTTTAATTTAATTTTATCGTTCGTCAAAGTCTGGGAGGCTTTTATATCATTCTGGTCATCATTTTTTCCCGAGAATTTATTAAAATATTCATTAATTCCATTATTATTTTTAGTTTTGGTGCCGGACAAATTAGGCGATAATATAACAGGAGAATATTTATGCCTCTTTTCATCATTTACAGAAACCTCTTCTAATTGTATGTTGGCAGATCTTGCTATAGAATCAATTATAGATGAACTAGCGGAGTGAGATACATGTAAAGCATCGTCATAATTTGATTGACGAATCGTTTGCGTTGGTAATGATAAAGTTGAAGTTTCTGACGAAGGAGAATTCCCACCCCCTAAATCGACTCCCATAGGATGATTGAACAATGTTGACCAAGATTTTGATGAACTTGGTCTTATTGCATCACTTTCAGCGAATAGATAAATATAATCTGCATGAATTTCTTTCTCCATATTTGAACTAAAAAAAGACTTTTATAAATCACGAAAGAAGGATGGCAAATTTTTGTTTGCTTTTTTACTCCAACTATACTTCGCCACATTTCTTAAATATGGCTGTGAAGCGACATGTGATTGGAATTTGTTAATAATCAAAAAGGTCGCTCCGTAATTTAATGATTTTTTTGTGGCAGTGCGGTTCATTGTTAATAGTGAGTGTCAAAGCCTTCCGGAAATGAACGTTATAATAATTATAATCATTAATAATTTATTATGGATATTCTAATAAATAGCATGCTTATCTGACTCACTCGAATTTGCTAATATAATTTAGTGCATTGGATTTTTTTTTTTTTTACTTTCTTTCTTTCTCGAGCGCATTTTTTTTTTTTTTTTATTTCATGCGTGATTTTTTAATGCAAATTTTGTGAAAAGTCGAATATATATACCGAGTGGTAAAAGGAGAGTGGCTTAAGCGGTTATGAAAGTCATAAATAGATATACAGTATATCTCTCGCTCGCGAATTTACAATTTCTCTTTTTTGTGTCGCGTTTCACTATAATTTATTTTTTTGAAATGGTTGCTAGAGTCAAGTGTACTATATTTATTATGTACTCTTTAAAAAATAAATTATAGTAAAGGTCGTACCGAAAAAAAAATTTCATCGGTAATTTCTTTAAAAAATAAATTATTGCTTTCTTTTCTTTAAATGTCGTTAATTGAGTCCCGAGACATTATAAATCATGACCGAAAATTTAATCATGTTTTACGTAACGTTGCACATTGCATTGTATTTTCCATACAAATTGAATGAACAATGTAGGGAAACGTTTAAGATGCGGATCCTAATTGGGCGTAATCTTGTAACACATTATTGATCACAGATCATATGATTATACCCGAATTTAGTTATGAAAAGTATTTAAAATCATTACACCAACATCGCATGAGTCCGACTCTCATCTTTTCTTTCTCCAAAAAAAAATAAAATAAAAAAATATGATAAATGATAATTCTGATTATGAATTTATATTCACAGCAGCAGATGCTAGAAGACAACAAAGACGAGCAGGTGCAAGAAGTTATTCATCATTATCATGGTCACAAATATTTAATCCATCATCATATTATAATAGAAATGATATAAATTCTAATGAAAGAAGAAATGGATTTAATAATATTGACTTGACAAATACAAATAATACCCCCTCGAGTCCTTTTATGGATAATAATCATCAATCGATTGAACAAACATCTCCTACTGTTCAACCACCAAGTTATGAAGAAGCTATTCAACGATCATTAAATCCTTCTACTGTTAACATCGCACCTTTGGCTCGATCTACTATCAATTACCAACCGTTAAATCGAGTTGTGATCTCGGATGATGAATCACAACCTTTACTCTCTAATTCTGAACATGACATTCGTGAAGAACCTAATCATGTAGATGGGATTGCTAGCACATCTCATGATCATGATAACCATAATAATAAATTAATGGACGTAATTTCTGAAGAAGAAATACAAAATTATAATAATTCGATTTTAAGGGGACCTTCTTCCTCTTCCTCTTCTTTAGGTGTACCTTTAGCTAATTTATCCTCATCAAATGAAAGATCAATTCCACAAGTGTTTGGAGTTTATGGTGAGAATGATGGAATTCCTCCCCCACCAGAATATACTTTATCTGATGCAACTTATGAAAGGAATATTAATGGGATTACAAGTCATGATCCTAAATTAAATAGCGAACCCGAGTCTTTATTAAGATTTTTTATGGGGCATAATGATAAACCTGAAATGGCTATCAAAATTCACGGTAATTTTAAACAATTTTCAACATGGGATAATCATTATAATCATTATTTTTTTTTTTTAACAAATACAACTTGATCCTTTAGGGTATCATATGGAAACTCAAGACGATAGTTACACGAGTAGGGATTCTGATGGTAACACGACAGTTCATTATCAAACAAGAACTGTTGAAGTGACGGATTTTAATTTTACTTTTGATTTAACTGAACATATTTCAATTAATGGCATAATTCATACCATACCAAATAAAAATAATAAACGAAAAGACGTTATGGAACTATTAAATGAATATGTTAAACATGGTAATCGGTTAAAAAATATTGAAATGAAAAAGGTATGTAAACTTTTGAAGGTCGAATGGTTTCTATTTATAATGTTAAGCCAGATTTGAACAAATTTTCCTTTAAAAAAAAAATTATCACAGGTTGTAATTTGGGATTATGAATCATTAACAAAAGCGATATCAACAGTTATAAGACAGCAAGGTTATCGCAACGATTTACGCATAACGTTTCCGTTACGTAATCATATTATACGCGTAGAATCTGATCATAAATTTGCTAGGTTTACTAGAAATATTTGGACAAAAATTTTATGTTTTATAACATGTTTATGGATAATTTTTTATCCTATACTTTGGTTATATAGAAATAGTTTTAAAAATCAAATTAGAAGTAATTTTTTTATGCATGTTAGCGAAAGAGATTGGTTTGATAGAAATGTAGATTCTATTGTCGCTAATGTTAGATGGTTATAACTTAAAACGAAAAGTGATCGATTACTCATAGATTATTTACAATAAACATTAAAATATTTAATTTTTTTATTTATTTTTTTTATTTTATCTCAAATAAATAACCAATTAATTAACACGCTATCTCTTGTCATTTCTTTCTTCTTTCATCTCTTCTACAATTTGGTTAACATCATATACTAAGAAAGGAAGAAAATAATAATCGATTATTTTTTTTTTTTAAAACAATAAAATAAATAAAAAGATAAGTATAAATAGTTGTAATTAAATAATTAACTTGTTTTATTGGTTTCGGCCGCTCTTTTTAATACTTCCATTGCTTGTTCATTCTTTTTACGTGTTTCAGGAGATTTAACTTGTTTTTGAAGATCAGGTGATAATTTCTATAATATTCATTTAAAAACAAATCATCTTAATAAACTCTTGAATAGGAAAATCAATGGGTAAAACCTCTCACTTATTACCTTATACAATTCATCTGGATTCGGTGCAGTGGTTTTCATTAACCAATATCCTAATCCGAAAATCAATCCTCCACCTATTAAACCTTTTACATATGCTGACATTTTTTGATTATGTTTTTAAACGTAAAAAAAAGCGATGAGATTTATTAATTTTTTTATTTTGTGAAACGATTAATTACCTAAACGTCATTGGTCGATTTGAATACTGGAATTCTTTTATGGTCTATAACCAATCATTAATTTTTCAAGAAATTACTCTCGTAAATAAGTAATTCATAAAGAAATAATAATTTTCAGGGGATAATTTCGACCTTGGAAATTCGGCCGTTTGTCACCGTATAAAAGTCGAATACCGTTTCTATCGTGTTTTACTTTTTTTTCCTTTTTTTTTTTTTTTTTTTTCGGTATTTACTTTATTCTAAGATGAAAAAAAAAAAAATTACAAATAAATAAACAAAAAAAAATAAATTCTACCAAAACGTAAAAAAAAAAAAAAAAAAAGCTATCTACAAGTTATTTACTAAGAAAAAAAATACGTGTTTAATAATTAAATGACCGTTTTTATATATGATTTGGTGACGTTTCTTGTTCTTGTGATTGTCGTTGACTTGAAAAGGATAACTCCTAAGGTTCAGTTATATCCGTATCGTCATTCTCTTTCACATTATTACCAATATGACTTGAGTCGTTATTGTAAAAGGTCGAATCAAATTCCATGTCAATACTTTCAATAATCTCAACATCATTTTTTTCGGTTTCAACTTTATCAACACCAATTCTGATATTAACTGCCTTTCCCTCCGTAAGATTTCCTTGGATTTCACGTCCTTCCTCAATAATACGATCAATCAACTTTTCATCTTTTTCAATTCTCTGATAGATATCCACATCACAGGGTAACACGACGCTCTTTATCACCTTCACCAAATAATTGGGGATTAAAGCTAAACTAACGGTTATCAAGATAGTTAACCAATAATCCCATCTGATTCCAATTTGTTGAAATACGCCTTTAACATCATAAGCATCCGCTTTTGATTCATTCGGATATAAATAACTATAAATTGTTTGAAATAAAAACCATCCAAATAATGTTAAAATTGATGACAAATGCGTAATAAAAGTATTATTATGACATTCCATATATGCCACTTTAAATGTTACGATAAATACAACGCATGTATACGCGATCAACCCCAATTCATAAAGTTGCGGGGATCCCACCGCTCTTGATTCAAAATGAATAAAGGTTTCATGTAAAAAGAATGGCATCAAAACGATTACAAACGCATGATATAATCCTGCGCACATCCATGCGAAAAATAATTTTAAATTAAATGCCGTATTTAATGGTCCCATGGTACGATATAATTCTGGAATTCCGATTAATGTCTTTCTATTTAGGTCTTGTTCAAATATGCCAATGACCATTACCGGTAACGATGAGAATAATGTATTATATGCCGCAAGTGTCCAATGTTCATATAAACTTGTACCAGAGAATCCGTTGAAAAATTGAAATATACCTTGTGTGAGATAGAAGCACATGCATTTATAAAAGGTGCCTAGCACAAATTTTGAAACTCGGATGTAAGACCACCGTCCATGAACGAATAATAATGTCGTCAAGAAACGAAATTGTCCTATAGAATAATCACTTGATCTCGCAGCTTGTAAACCTTCTCGACCGGTTATTCCAATTCCAACGTGCGATTCTTGAATCATCGCGATGTCATTTGCCCCATCTCCTATTGCTAACGTGACGGCATCGGTTAATTTCTCCCTAATATTACGAACCACGAGGGCTTTTTGACATGGACTTACGCGACAGCAAATAACCGCATCACATAAAACTCCTAATTTTAAGAATAAATCCATTAGTTCGGGATTTTGTTCGATGAGCATCAAAGCATTTCCGTCCACGATCGTCACCGAATGACTGAATTTGCTCTTGTGAATATCTTTTAGCGAATTTTGTAATGACTTTTTTAAATCGACATTCGAATCCACAATGATCGTGGTTGAATATTCTTTAATCAACGAACATGAATATCCGATATTAATTGCTGTCTCGCGTTTGTCACCTGTCAACATCCAGATCTTAATTCCAGCTTTACGTAATTTATCAATCGTTTCAGGTACCCCATTTTGTAATTTATCCTCAATTGCCGTCGCCCCTGTAATTTCTAAATCCCGTTCAATCAGTTCAGCAACTTCCTCAAGTTTTTGTTGTCTATCAACTAATGAAACGGATGCCTCTTGATATAATTTACTCCACACGGCGTACTCATCTTGATTAATAAATCTATGCCCATAAAGTAATGTTCTAAGTCCTTCCGTTGAAAATTCTTGAATGTCACGAATGGTTTCGCTGTATAACCATTTATCATTTTTAATTGGAAACAAATCTATCACATGATCTTGACTCGGACTTCCAACAAATAACTTTTTAATCATCGGCCTGTTTCTAGGATGTCTCAATCGTTCAAGTATAACATTGTCGGCCCCTTTACAAAGCAAACATATTCTTCCATCGGGTAATTGATAAATGATCGACATTCTCTTTCGTTTGCTTGAAAATTCTATAACATTCAAAATATGATAATCTTCGTAAGAGAAACGATTCTCATCAGGAACTACTAGATCATCAGGTTCGGCATCATCGAGAATTCGGAGGGACACAACACCTAAAGAACGGTCTGAAACGATGTAGCCAAGTTCTTTTGCCGAAGTAACTATAGCAAATTCATCTGGCGAAGCGGATTGATAACGTATGTCCTGAGAGTCCAAATCTACTTCAGGAACGCATGTGTGACAAAGGGCCATAGCGAGCAAAAAGAATCTCGCCCTCTCTCCAAAAGGAGTATTAAATTGATGTCGAATTATGGTCAATAAATCAAGTGTGGATGGTATCGATTTATTTGACAATAGCTTTTGAGAATTCAATGAACTACATCTACTACGTGTTGAATCAGGTGAACGAGGGGCAATCATTGAGAAGGTACTAGCAGCCGAATTTTTCCGACACAATAATGTATCAATTTGAATGCCTTTCCCCTCATTGTTTTCACCCGAAACGCGACCCGATTGTTTATGACGGCTATTAACTTGAAACAACGATGCGACTGAAGATAATGTTACTTGTTTTCGAGGTTTTTGAAACTTTGATAATAAATCTTCTTCATGAATTCGACGAATATTCAAATCGTGCAAGAAAGATCTCCCACCAACACTTAACTTTCTAAATAACATGATATTATCCGTCAAAGTTCCAGTTTTATCCGAAAATAAATAATTGACTTGTCCCAATTCCTCATTAATGGTGCAAGTATGAGCTTCGGCAGGGGTATCAGTCTCTTCATGATACATATCTAAATCATTATTTATGAAATAAACCTGAGATAATTTGACAAATTCCATGGTAACGTATAAAGATATTGGGATCATGGTGTTAAAAAGAATGATAAACGCGAAAAATGTGGTAGCATAATTCTTGGAATATTTCCCCAAGTACGACGTGATATTTTTAGAATTATCCAACCAACTTTTGGCCAGGATCGTATTAATCGTTGCCAATAGCAATACGAAACTGAAGATTATGATGACAACACGATTTATCAATCGTTGTATGTTGGGAGCTTTTGTGCGAATATTTTTTGTCGCGTTCATTCGTAACTTTGTTTCTTCCCCTGTATAGATAACTAATCCATAAATTTCGGGAGTGTTCCGCAGTATGGTACCCCTCAACAAAATTTGATTATTAGTTAATTGACATTTCTGTTCATCAAATTCAATCGATCCTTCAAAATTATATAAATCTTGATTAGGATTCTGAGTTTTGACATTGCCTATAAATTTTAACGATTCAAAATTAAAAAGGAATAAAAATAAAATAAAAAAAGTAAAAAATATTTTTTTTTTGTAAAAAAAAAAAAAAAAAAAAAAAAAAAAAATTACCCGAAAAATTGGCAAGAGCCTCAGGTGAAGTTAATAAAGAATTTACTTCTTTCAATGCTTGCCTCTGTTTTAGATTAGTTTCTCCATCTAACGCAGCAGTCTCAATATAGCATATTCCTTCCTCACCTTCTGAATGAAGCAATAATAAATCTGCAGGAACCCATTCTTGAGCTTTGATTGAAACGATATCTCCAACCTGTAAATTCTTCCATTTCGTTTTCATCCATAAACTCATCCGTTGAGACACGGCATCATTTGAACGATATACATGTAACACTAAACATTCTTTATTATTCTCAACTTTGTCTTGTTTATGTCTTCGAATGTCATCAAAACCCTCACGAGCCATGGATATGGACATAAAGGTTGATAAGGGGATTAAAGTTGTAAATTGACCAGTAGGTGACCATCCGGGAATTGCTTGGATAGCCGCGACAAATAAGAAATAAATGTTGGCAACTTTTGAAAATTGAGCGTAAAGTTGCTTTGGAAGGAAATCATAAAACGTATAACGTGATGTTGTAATCGCATTCTTAATAAAAGGTTTATTTGTTCGCGGGTCTAAAAGAGGTTCCTTACGTTCAGGTATTATAGGGATTTCTCGAAATGAAGTTTGGGAACAATGTCCATACATTAACGTTCTTAATTGTCTTTTTAACACGTGAAATATCCATATTATAAAATTTTGAGAATTCTTCTCGTTCACTAAATCTGACGAATTCATACCAAATTTTGTAATATTTGAAGGTTTATTTGAACTTAAAGAACAATTTGGAATTTGATCAGATGTTCGTTTGCCAAGATATTCAAGGTATTTATCTTCGGCAATGTCTTGACGATCTCGGCATGATTCTCGCAGAGTCTCAATGACACTATTATCAAATTGCGAAGTAATTCTATCTAACGAGTTGGGATCATTTGATGAACGTTCGATTTCTTCCAATGAAGAAGAACATGAATTTGTATTGGCATCTGTTAAAAAATCGGGATGATCTTGCTTAATGTCATTATTCGATGGCATTATTTTTTTTAATTTTTTTTACTTTATATATACAGCTTATGCATATATATATATATATATAATATAATGGGCAAAAAAAAAAAAAAAATTTTTATTTTTTTTTATTTTTTAGGGAAATGGGTTATATATAGATTACGGAATAACTTCAAATTAAAAATAGATATCAAAAACAAAACATCATCAGCAGATTTTTAATTAACCTAAAATTTTCCTGTTATGTAACATGTGGGTAAGTGATACCAATTACCAATTATGTAATATACTATGAAATGTATCTTCGATTCTGGAACAAAATAAATATTTTGACTAAACATCGTCTTTTTAGTGATAACAATGAAGCAAAAAAAAGGGGGACCCTCCGTTGATCGACATTTCCATTTCCACCAATTAATATAGTCTCATATTCTTGGCGTAATCTCACCCTAAAATTTTACCTGAATGGAAATCGATTTTTTTTGCAATGAGATAACCTTATAAATATTAGAAGTGTTAAAAATAAAAATGTTAATGATAATGTTTGTGATGTGAAAAAAAAAATTACTTATAAATAATTATCAATGATATCAAATGTTTCATTTTTCATTGTAAAGTTCTGTAAATCAATTCGCTGTAATTCGATGTGTTTTTTATCTGGAGATAATCAATTACAATGCCTTCTCTTAAAAAATTCATACAACAAGGAGATTTATCTTCCCTTCGCAACTATTTAAATGCTCTTCCGCTTGAAAAGGCACGTCTAATAATAAATACTCCGGATAATCATGGAGACACCCTCGTGCATTTTGCTGCTCGATATCACAAGAAAGATATTTTATCTTTTTTGATTGAAGATATGGGAGGTTACGCCATGGCGGTCAATAAACATGGTACTTTAACTTTCACAAATTAACTTAAAAATATTTAATCAAGAAAGTTTTAAAACCTTTCCGTACATGAAAGAATACAAATAGGCCGTCAACCACTTTATGAAGCTATTGATAATTTTGAGTGTGTAAAGTATTTATGTGAACAAAATGTTGACATCGATTGTATGAAACGTGGCGATTGGACTCCGTTGATGACCGCGTGTAAGTTTTCCAATTTTTTTTTTTTTAAAAAAAAAAAAACGATATTTCACTTATATACAAAATAAACATATTTTTTTATATTTTTAGCAATGAAAGGTAACCTCAATATTGTGAAAGAATTAGTTAAACATGGAGTTAATGTAGATTTCCTAAATAAAGATGGTTGGAATAGTCTTCATCTTGCTGCAAAAGAAGGCATGTCAAATAGAATAAATAAGCTCTTTATAATTCAATTACATATTCTAACAAATTTTTGATGAATTTTTTTTTAGGTCATTTAGATATTGTAATGTATTTACATAATATATCACCTACTTTGTCAACAACATCAAGTAATTCGGGAAAACTACCAATTCATACAGCAGCACAATGTAATCATTCTGAAATAGTTTTCCAACTACTTTCATCAACACATAATGAAGAAACCAAACGATATTTATTAGTGTCGACCGATAATGGAGGAACAAATCTTTTGCAAAATTCTGTAACTTGTGGAAATCTACAAATGGTAAAGAGGTTAGTTGATGAATATGATGTTAAAATCGATCATAAAGATAAGCTTGGCAGGGAAGCTATTCATCTTGCAGCAATGATTGGAAATGAGGAAATGATAAGATTCTTATTAGAAAAAGGTGCTAACCTTAATGTACAAGATTATTCGGATAAATTTACTCCATTACATCATGCAGCTAAAGAAGGATATATAAATTTAGTCAAGTACTTGGTTAATACGTGTCATGCCAATACTGATATTAAAGATCATCATGAAAGAACTGTAAAAGATGTTGGTAAGTATTTTCTTCCGTCAATAAAAAAATGTTTCCTAAATATACTTAATAGATTGATTGTTAGTTACATGATCATTTGACGATTTATAATTAGCTATTTTATGGAATAGACAAGATATAGCAGACATTTTGAAATAAATGATTAAGTTTTATATAAGGATAGGTTCATTGAATAAAAATTTATTTGTCCCGGTTGATGATATTATACTTTTAATTCATCTTTTTGGTTTTCTTGTATATTTTCTTTATCATCAATTTTCGGCCACCATTGAGGTCTAAAAGGTTTTATCCTCAAGTTTTCACCTTGACCATTATTAACTGTTAACTCGTTACCTTGGATTATATCTAATTTTAATAATGCTAAAGCTACATTATGATATGAAGTACCAATAGAACCTACTGGTCGTCCCTTTCTATTCAATATATTGATATCACTAGAAGGTGGTGGAAGAACTAGATTGGAATTACGATCAACTTCCAATGTGGTTGGTACGCTATTACCGTTATCGGCAAAATTTTAATTATGTTACATTTACACACATATATTTTTTTAAAATTATGAATTCTACGAATTCTCACCTTTCACCTTCGTGATATAATTGAACGGGCAAAATACGTTTTCTTGTAACTCCAGTATGATATGTTCTAAAAGTAAGTTCTTGACCAATGTAACAACCTTTATGAAAATCAACTAAAAGACAAACGTTCCCTTAATATTCCTGTATTAATGATGATAATAGTTAATCATGATATTCAACGTACTTCCTCCCATATAGTCAAAGTTTGATTGTAATGGTAATGTTTCTCCTGGAGGAAAATCATGAATTCCTTCAGGAACACCATGTAAAATTCTTCTTATAGTATACTCGTTTGATGGTAATGCTGTAATACATCCTGGTATTTCCGCTATAAATAAATAAAATAAATCTTTAGAACACATCAAATGTTATCTGAACATAAAGGGGAAAAAAACATTTACGTTTAGTATCGGGAGGTAACACTAGTCTCACACCCATGTTATGATACCTTAAATCCCTACACCCAATTTCTACAAGTTTTGGATTTCTCCGCCATAGATTATCTATTAAATCACCCCAAACATTCCAAACCTGATAAAATGATGAAACATCATTGATTTTAACTCTTGATCTTAACATATACTTTTTCATATGTTTTATTATTTCTGGTAAAATACGTGAATCACATTCAACTAAAAAGGTTGGATGTGGAAATGATGTTCCCGAATTTTTTGGATGAATAAATGCATCAAACATAACGCGACCCTAAATGCATATTAAAAATTTTTCTAGATTAAAGAAACGATAAAATGGATTTTTCTTTTTTTTTTTTTTTTTTTCCAGATACGTACGATTGGGTTCAAAAATGCTGTGTAAAATCCACCTCCACCAAAACTTATCAATGACATATCATTTGTAATTAATCCTTGTAGATACTTTACAGTGTCTTCACCATGTATTTCTAAAAGACCTCTGTCTGGAACTTTTACATAATGACCAGCTGGGTGAACTTTATCCTCCTTTTCACTAATACGAAGTGAAGGTTCTGAAGCAGTAACTGTGCTAAATGAACGCGTTGCTCTTTGATAAACGGTGTTACATATCAATGGTGTTTGACCTAAGGATATTATTCTTGTGCCAAATTCTTTTAAAACATAGATATATCAGCAGATATATCGATGTTATGTCTTTATTAAAGTAGCGTGTTGATCCCTTACTATTATTATACTTACTTGAATTCTTCGTATTATCTGCTACAAAACGAGTGTTTCGAACAAAGGAATAAAAGGAACACCATTTTAACATGGTCATGTTTAACAACTCTGGTAAAAATGTCACGTAATTATATTAAAATGCGTTATAATAATGTTCGGGTGATACCAAAATCTCGAAAATCATGTTAATAAAAATTATTTCTTTTTTTTAATTGATATAATAAATATATTGTAACTATGATAATGTAAAAAAAAATTTTTGCCTAAAACATACCAAAAAGATTTCAAACAATTAGTTTCATAAATTTTCAAGAAAGCTGGTTTCATCAATTCAATAGGCTATCAACAATAATACCAATTTCTAATAATTTTACTATTATTCTAACTATAACTTTTAATTGAGCTATATCTTTAAAATTTAAGTATACAGTAATAGAGAAATAATTAAATAAAATAAAATAATTTATTATAAAATGTAATTTTTCTAATTTGTCAATTTTAAAGTTAAAGTATATATTTATTTTATTTATTTTTTAAAACCTAAAATTGAAAAAAAAGTAAAATCTAATTGTAATTTCTTTATAATTTTATTTATAATTTAAGAGTTTATTTTTTATGCATCTATATAAAATATAGGAGAATGTATAAAATATGAAAATATTATTAAATTTATATTGTATAATAATTTTAACAATGTATATTTATTGTATATATCATATCATTTATTATATTGAAATACAATAATAATTACATATAGAAGGTTTTTAAAAGTTTATACACATTTTTTCATATGAATTTTCTTAAAATTTTATTAACCAATTAAGTAATTTACAAATAATAAATAATGTTTCTAGAATAGTAAAATACAAATTTTATTAAGGGTTTAATACTTGTTAGACCACCATTTGCATCAATTATTGCCTGAATTTGTTAAGGTATACTTTTAACTAAATTTTCAATTTTTTAGAAGTAATTGATTTTCAAGCCTTTTATACTTATCATTTAAGTAAAAAAAGGTTAATAGGCTTTATATTTTGACTTTGAAGGTTTTATTAATTTCGTCTCATAAATTTTCAATCAGATTAAAGTCAAAACTTTGAGCAAATCATTTAAGGATAGAGTTTCAAATGAGTTGAGTTAATTCATGAGTCAGATAAGTCAAGTCGAGTTTAAATCAAGTTGAGTTTATATTTTTTTGACTTGATGATTTGCAAGTTAAATCAAATTTGAGTTGAGTTAAATATTTAACTCAACTTGATTTAAACTCAACTCAAACTCAACTTGACTCGAATTGACTTAAAATAGTATTATTAATAAATTAATATTTTAAAACTATAAAAATTATACATTATAATAATTGAAATACTTTATAATAGTTAAAATATATAAATAGTTAATAATTGAAATTTATTTTATTAATTTAAATTATAAATTTAAATTTTATTAGAAATGCATAAAGTTAATTATTTTTTTATCAATAAGATAATTAAACATTAAAATGGTATAGTTTAGACATTTATTTTAATGATTTTTTTATTGATAAAATATATAAAAAAATAAAAATTATTATAAAATAAATTAAAAAATCTAAATTTTCATAATACCTACTTCTTTTTCCTTTGCTTTAGCAGTTTTTTTAGCTAAAGTAATTGCACTGTATATCAAACACTACTTTTACTTAAATTAAGTTTAGTTGTACTATATACAGCTTATGTTAACCAATACCATATTAAATTTGATGTCATTTTAATAGCAATACCATATTCAAGATAAATAAAATACCCTTCTTTAACTACACTAATTTCATAAACAAATCCTATTGCAAATTCTGATCTATCCTTATCCTGATATCCTACAGCTTCATAGTTTTCTGCACAAAATACTACACCTATGTTCTATACATTATTAAATTTACTTTTTGCTTAAATGTTTTATATGATAATACTGATCATGATACATGATCTTTAGCATTTTCTCCAAAACTATCTCTATCTTTATTATATATTCTTTGTATCTCTGGATCAAGATTTTTATTTTATATACATATGAATCAGTGGTTGATAGATCTAAAAAATTTACACGAAGATCATGACCAATTAATTTTCCTGAATCAGCATGTGTTTTTTGTTTATAATTAATTTTAGGATGTGTATCGCAGATAAGTTTCATTTTAAGCCTAAAATGATTTACAACATTTTTTTTTACAACATTACGAATTACTCCTTTAATAATTTTATCATCATATTTTAACAAAACAGATTAATTTTCATTAATAATAACAAATTTCTTTTCTTTTTCAATATCTTTACAAGTAATAAATTTATAAAGATATTTTTTAGCTAAATCTAATCTATGATTTACGTTCAAATCATATATTGTTTTAATAACTCTATTAAAATCTTTAGGGAGTATTTTGATTTGATTTTGCAACTTAAAAATAAAACTTTACAAAAATCTTTATTTTGATTCTTAATTACATATTAATCAAAAGTAGATACAGGATTTTATTAAGATTAATAATAAATAAAATAAATATATAATTAATTAATTTTTTTAAATACAAAAATTTATTGATCCTAATAAAACCTAAGTTAGCATATGCTAAAAGCATATGTAGGAGGAAATATATAATCTCAAAATCATATGGATATAAAATCATATTACAAATCATGTGATTTATAATTTAATTTTAATAATAACTGATCTATATATTTGAAAGTATATTCCTATAATTTAAGAAATTAAACACATTTGTTTTTCGCATCTTAGCATTGATTTTTCACAAATTGAAGATTTGATGATGAACTCTTGTTCAATTATTTTACTTAAAGGATTAAAGGATTGTACAGTTCGCGACATAAATTTTTGGAGTTTTTATTTAGTATACAAAAAAAAGTACCATCACACCAATTTCTGTCTAACGTTAATAAAATTTAAAATAGCAATTCATTAGCTATTTTTAGATATAAATATAAACGCCAAATTTTTTTGCACAACTGTTTATCAATCACAACTTATAATAAATGATACCCACTTCAGTGTTTGAAATAAGACGGCTAACTGTAAAGGAACTATGGTTTAATAATATATGAAAGCCTGCCAAAATAATTGAAATAACTGGGTATCTAAAGTCTATAGTATATGATATTGTCAACTGTTTAAAATAAACGGAAATGTTGAGCATTTGCCTTGTCCTAGTCATTCTCTTCTTCTCACTCCTAATAAACGCCGATATCTTGGTTGTCTTCTCCAAGTTAATAATGTAACAACTCCAGCTTTAATGACAAAAAAGCTGAATTTCACATATTTAGAACTTAACGTATCAACTCGAACTGTCCAACGTACTCTTAAAAATAAATTTAATTATGTTGTTTATCGATCACGAGCGGTTCCCCTTCTTAAGCTGAATCATATTGAAGCCCATTTTCAATAGACCATAAACCATTGCCAAGATGATTAGTTTCATATGATATTTTCTAATGAAAGTACTTTTCAAATGTTTTGCAATACCCAACTTGTACGCTACTAAATTGGTAATCTACATCCATCACGTCCTATGGTAAAACATCCGTATAAAGTTTATGTTTGGGATGCTTTCAGCCGTCAAGGATCAATTAGTGTGATATTATTTATAGGAAAGATGAATGCTGTGAAATATCAGAATACTTTTTGATCTCAATTGCTTCCTAATGCTAACTGTGCTGGTGATGGATAGCGTTTTCAACAGAATAATGCATCAATCTATACCGCGAAGCTTACCCGTCAATTTTTTGTGATGAATAATATTCTGGTGATTGATTGGCCTGCTAACTCTTCTGACTTAAACCCAATCGAGAATTTGTGGGTGATTCTTAAAGGAAAATTGAAGGAAAAGGTTAATGATTGGATTAGAGAAAAAAAAATACTTAGCGCAGATGCTTTTCAAAGCATAATTCAGAGGGAACGGGAAAATCTCGATCAAAACATTTTCTTTAATTTAGCAGATAGTATATCAGATCGGATTAGTATGGTTATAGAAAAAAATGAGTATACAATAAATTATTAATTCTTTAAATATGTTGTTTTTTATATAATAAGCTGTTGATATTATAAATTTGAAATAAAAGTAATAAAATTTGCAATACTTTTATATGTCATGATAAATTCTGAATATTAATATCATGAACTGTAATTACTTACTAAATTAATAACTTGATTGCTAATCAACTATACTACAAATCTATCTAGTTCTCAAACAAAACTATATGATGTTTATAACTAAATTCATTTAAAATTTTACAAATTTTTTCTGATAATTCTTGGAAAAAAAAATGAGTAATTTTTTTTTAAAAAAAAAAGAAAATAGAAAATGAATTATATATATAATTAATTATTATTACGCTAATTTCAAAAATAAATATATTTGTCAAACAAATATAAATACTTGTTAATTATTGATTATTTAAATAATTAAAATCATTATAAAAGACAATAAAAGACAATAATATATAATTTTTTTTTGGTTTTATAAAATCCAGTATAATATTTAAAAAAAATACAATTATTAATTATAATTATTTAGAATTAAAACAAACCAAATGATAATCTTTTTTGAAAAATACACTCCTAAAGTTTAGAAATCCAAAAAGATAATTCCTATATGTAAAAAGAATTTGTTATATCTATACTATTTTAAAAAAATTTTTATGATTTTATTTATAACTTACTATTTAAAATTTAAATCTATTAAAACAAAAATCTGTATAAAAATCATTCTAAAAAAATTAAAAAAACAAAATCATTAGTAAAGTTTATAAAAAAAAATAATCTAAAGATTCTTTAAAATTTAAATGAAGTGAAGTTCAAAAAATTAGAATAGAGATTGAAAAATAAAAAATAGAGTGGAGTTCAAAAATTAGAATAGAGATTGAAAAAATAAAAAAAAATAGAGCAGAGTTCAAAAAATTAGAATGAAAATTGAAAAGTAAAAAAATAGAGCAGAGTTCAAAAATTAGAATGAAGGTTGAAATGTAAAAAAATGGAGCAGAGTTCAAAAATTAGAATGGAGATTGAAATGTAAAAATGGAACAGAGTTCAAAAATTAGAATAGAGGTTGAAATGTAAAAAATGGAATGAAGTCTAAAAATTAGAATAGAGGTTGAAATGTAAAAAATGGAATGGAGTCTAAAAATTAGAATAGAGGTTAAAATGTAATGGAAGTTGAAATGTAAAAAATGGAACAGAGTCCAAAAATTAAAATAGAGGTTGAAAAGTAAAAAAATGAAGTGGAGTTTAAAATTAGAATGGAGTTTAAAAATTAGAGCAGAGATTTATTTTTCAATCTCTACTCTAATTTTTAAACTCTGTAAATACAAGTTTTACAACTAATTGACATTATTTGTATATGCAAATCAATTAAATTTTTAGCCAATGCATCTGATTGACAATCAATCAAATATCTTTACTAAATTAAGTTAAA